>SMJT01000088.1:674865-690416 GCA_004349715.1 Crucihimalaya himalaica
TGGAGAATCCAGCATTTGTCTTTGGTGTGACCTTTCTTCTTACAATGGTCACAAACCCACACCTTCCTTTCTTCATTCCTATAGACTCCCTTGTTAGCGATTAGGAGATCCCCTTTTCCACTGAAGAGTCCAAGTGAACCTTGCTCTCTTTGAACTTGGGAGCACACCTCATCAAGGCTAGGGAGCTTGTCAGCTCGGAGTATGTGCTTGATAAGATCATTGAAGGCTGGATGCAAGGTGAGAAGTATACCAAAGACCTTGTCTTGCTCACGCCTTTCATTGAGAACCACCGGATCGATAGTACTAGGCCTTAACATTTCCAACTCGGCCCAAAGAGAGCGAAACCTCCCAAGATGCTTGGTGAACTCAAGGTCTTCTTGGCTGAGGTTGTTAATAGCTCTTTTGACCTCAAAGACTCGGCTAAGGTTGGAGACATTCCCATAAACATGCTTGAGAGTTCCCCAAAGTTCCTTTGCCGTTTCACAATACGAGTAAGCCTCTAGAATGGAAGCTTCAAGAGACCCTTGGATGATGGCAAGCACAGTTTGGTCCTCTTGAAACCACTTAGCTTCTTCAGCTAAGACTTCTTCAATAGCTTTCTTCCCATTCTCCTTGGTGACATCCTTGATTTCAAGCCCTTTTTCCACATGGTTCCACAATCCTCTCCCACAAAGAGCTGTCTTGGTTGTTCTTGACCAAAGAAGGTAATTTTCTCCCTTGAGAGTGACTGGGAGGATTAGAGACTTGCTTGTGTCCATGGAGAAAGGAGGGGATTCGATTCTGACGAGAGAGAATGACACTGAGCCGAACGGATGAAGACTAGCTCACGGACGGATGAAGACGCGAACGGAGGTGAACGGATGGAATCGAATGTAAGAGGAGTCAGATTGGAGATGGCTTGCTTGTATCCATGGAGAAAAGAGAAAAGGCAAATCTGTTCCAAGAACATGACCGTACGGACGGGCGAAAGAGAAGACTAGCGAATGGATAGATTTAATGGAAGAACTTGAGAATATGGAAGAAAAATGTGAGATTAACAAGGAGAATAAGAGAGAATAGCCCTATGGCTCTGATACCATGTAGAAATTCATGAGCGGAAGTGAGATTAAGAGTGAGATTGAAAGATTAAGAGAAGAGAGTAGAGAATAAAGATGGAGGCTTTTAGAAATCGATCTCCATGAGCGAAAGAGTGTGTGATTACAAATAAGAGGCTTATATACTCTAGCTACTAGGTTTACAAGAAGAGAGTAATGTACAAATGGGCTTCTACCAGGCCTTGTTACCCTTGACTAGGCCTAAATACACAACTCCATATCAACCATAAGCCTTAGAGATAAATGGGCCACTCCTCTTATTGCTCTTGATCAATAGTAAATAATAAAACGGAGTATCAAACTTTGAACAATGGCACCATCGTGGTCAATGGCCGAGTGTGCCAACCTAATGACAGGAAATTAAAGGATGAAATCCTAAGGAAAGCTGATATATCATGGTTTTTACCCGTTTTTAGCCATGATATAGGTCTTGTTTTCAGAGTCCTTCTAGTGTTTTTGTAGTCCTTTTGAGTCTTTTCCGGTTTTAGCACGTTTGGAGCTTAATTGGAGCTTTTGGAGTATTCTAGAGCCTTTTGGCGTCCGTTGAATAATTTCCACCGTTGGATTGAGCTCATATTTGGATACAAGACAGATCAATGGATTAACTTCATTTGGAAGTGGTCTGAGGCCATTCTAATGGTGCAATCAAAAGTTATGCCAGTTTTCGTGAAGACAGTCCAGTCTAGTGAGCACAGAGTCCTGGTGTCGACCGACACTAACCCAGTATCGTTCGACACCGACTGCAGGAAAAGAAAACACGCGATTTTACAAGTTTGAAGATTCTGCAACTTGGCCCAGAAGATTCTATTATTTACAATTAAGCCCAAAACGTGTTTTAGCATTATATTTAGGGTTTTTAGCTACTTTTGGAGGAGAATGGATATTATTCATTATTTGGGTTTTGAGAGAGGGAGAGAAGTCAGAAACTCTGTTCTTGAGAGAGAAGATTTCGAACCCTTGTTACTCTTTACTCTACTCTTTTATGCAATCTATTTTATTCATGATGTTTGCTTAATTCACCATGTCTGAGTAGATTCCTTGTTAGGTTTAGGGTTATTCAAAGGTGTTTGATGAATTGTTAGGTTGATCTGAATTGATAGGAGAAATTCAATAGAGTTCTTCATCTAGACTTGTGATTTCTGCTTATTCTAGCTTCATGACCTAGAATCTGATCTTAGGTTGTTTGATTGGCACGAAAGTGTGATTGATTGCCTGAACTAGTGTTAGATGAGCAAAAGACCTATTCGCAAAGAAATTTGGTTTAGGATTTTGTGAACAATTGAACCCGATCATTAATGCTTGTTTGAATTCATAGGATTTGTAAAAAAATTTGGAATTCTAAGTTTAGACATAGATAATTTTTGCTGTGACGGTTGGTTGATTTTACATTTGTGTTTCAAGTTCAAGAACAGTGCTCAATATCCTCCTGACATTCTATTTGATCTGCAAGTCTGATTTACTGGAGAATTTCCCTAGGCTTAGCGCTTTTCCTCCATTGATTTTACAACTACTTTTAACCGTTTGCTGTTTTCAATTACATTAATTTTGCTTAGCTTAATTCATATTCTATAATCTATTGAGTGAGTTCTTGAGTCTTTGTGGTTCGACCCCTATATACTGCAGCTGCTGCTTTAGTACTTTTAGGGTATTATATTTGAGCATATCAGAAGTGCACCAATTGAAATTCTCTATTTACCTAGGATCAAGTAAAATGTACCGTGATGTGAAGAGGTACTATTACTGGGTGGGAATGAAGAAGGACGTGGCTGGATGGGTAGCCAAGTGTTCGACTTGCCAACTTGTCAAGGCAGAACACCAAGTACCAGGCGGGTTGTTGTAACTGGTTTGGTAACTGGTTTTCCCCCGAGCAAGTCTAAAAATAATACGATATGGGTGGTGGTGGATAGGTTGACAAAATCCGCACACTTTGTCGCGATTAAGGAAATGGATGGTGCAGAGGAAATAAAAGTAAAGTACATGGAAGAGATTGTCCGATACCATGGAATCCTTGTCAGTATCGTGTCGGATCGGGATACACGGTTCACTTTGCATTTTTGGAAGGCTTTCCAAAAAGCCTTATGGACCAGAGTTAATATGAGCACTGCGTACCACCCACAATCTGATGGACAATCCGAACGTACGATCAAAACACTCGAAGATATGCTGCAGGCATGTGTCTTGGATTGGGAAGGAAATTGGGAGAAGCACTTGTTCTTGGTGGAATTTGCCTACAATAATAGCTATCACGCTAGTATTGGCATGTCACCATAAGACGTGTTGTATGGCCGAGCATGTAGGATGCCATTGTGTTGGACGCCAGTGGGCAAACGTAGGGCGTTCCATCCAAAGATCGTGGACGACACAAACAAAAAGATGAACTTCTTGAAGAACAAGTTGAAGGAAGCACAAAACCAACAGAAGAGTTATGCGGACAAGCGCCGAAGAGAGTTGGAGTTCAAACTAGACGATCTGGTGTACCTTAAGGCGGTAACAATCAAAGGGCAAGGGCGATTTTCCAAGAGAAAAAAGTTAAGCCCAAGATACACTGGTCCATATAAGGTAATCGAAAGAATTGGACCAGTCGCATATAAACTCGAGTTATGTCCAAGATTGGATGCATTCCACAAGGTGTTCCACGTATCACAATCAAAGAAATGCCTAGGCGAACAAGATGTTGTCATAGCAGATGTACCATCGGAAATGCGAGAAAACTTTATAATAGAAGCAAGGCAAGTTCGAATCATTAATCGAATGGAGAAAGGAACTCGAAGGAAAAAGATCAATATGATCACGGTCTTATGGGATTGCGATGGTTTTGAAGAATCTACTTGGGAAGTGGAAAACAAAATGAAAGCTGATTTTTCTAAGTGGTTTAAGGAGATGGATGAAGAAAAACTTGGAACAGATTTAGGGACGAATCCAATTCAAGGGGGGGGGGAGACTTGTAACACCCCCGATCCTCAATAGGATCGTCGGATGAGACTTAGTCTTAAAAAAGATCAAGAAAAACTCGGACAAGTCTAAATATAGCTAATATTAGCTCGAAAACCATGAAAACGAATGGAACTAAGCTAGATTATGAGCTAACTAGCTAAATGATCAAGCTAAGAAGTTGGATGTCCGAGCTAAGCAGCTGGACCAACTTTCGGGAAGCTCAGCTCAGGTGGTCGTGCTGGAAGGTAGCTGACCGAGCTAGGTTAGCTGATGGACTGTCTAGCTAGTTGGATGGTTGGGGACGAAGGTGCTTGACGCGGGTTAACGGTTATTCGAAGGATTATCGAAGCATCGCGAATCACGAACGTGGCAACGGTTACAAACGTTTGTAGTGAATCAGTGCCAAAGGAAGGGGTGTGTTTGGGAAACCATTAAGTGGCGGTTTCGCCCATCAAACACTATAAATAAAGGGTTCTGTTGCATTTTTCGACACAAAGACATACACCCAAACCTTTAAATAAATCGAAAGTCACAAACACTGAAGAAACATCGAGGGCAACAAATTTTTCGAGGAATTTTTCGGATTATTCACGAAGGTTTGGCGGAAAGTCTAGACCAGTGACTACGGCATGAGGTGAGTTCGCCGTGGCTTTGTGTTTGGTGAAAACTACCATTCGGCTGGATGGTTTGTCGAGAATTCGACTAGGAGATATGTTTGGATTAGTGGGTTTGGGTGATTATTCATATTTCTGCATATTTATTAGTTGAAAACCATGTTATTCTCTTGTCTGTTAAACTTGGTTTGAATAATACTAAAGACCAAGGCTAATGCATGGCGAGTGTTGATAACGAGAATGGATCCACCAATACATCGACCAAATTCTCGCAGATTCCTTCGAATCTAATATTTTTCATCGAACATAATGAATGGAAAGACTTAGCGAGGATGGCATAGAATTTGCAAGACTTCTCTAAGTTAAAAAAGTGGAAATACTTATGTTCTTTGGGATCTTTCAGGAAAAGGAAATGATCGTGGAAAGAAAAATGCTTAGGCGCGGATTCATGGTCGGGAAGATGGGTGGTGATGCAAACTGAGTAGTTAGGATTGATGATAAACTTGTAATAGCTTATAGCAAACTCTCAAGTGTATCGAATCCTTATGTTTATAAATAAAATCCAGTTTGCTTGTTATTATTTCTAAGTATACATATTGACTCTGATAAACGAATCTCAGAATAAAATGAACATTGTTTAAGGAAAATATGTTAAAGTTTGTCTAAGTATCCGAAGGCTTTAGCGGATAATGAGAGAAAACCTCCACGAACTTAGTGAGCCCGGGCTAGGGTTTTACAAGCTTGGTCTATACGTTCCCGGGAGATGTCTTGTCAATCGCGGTTCGAAAGATTTCAAATTTCACAGATAAAACCTTGAGTATGAGGCGTCGTCGTACGAACAGTAAGCTTGAAAGCAGTAATAAAAACGTGCCAACACTAACAAAAAGATATCAGTGATGGTTCCACGTCCTCCTTCTCCCAGAACATGAGTTCTCATCTACTTCGAGGAAAAAAAATCAGAGAACTTGCTACTCTATGCACTTGTCAGGACTTTGCACTCTCGACGCATGATGATGTAAAAAGTCCTAGCATGTTTGACATTGGTCTTAAAAGAGGTGATCTCTTCGAGGAATTTGGCAGAGATGGAACCTCGGCTCTGAACACCAAAACAACCACTAGATTACAGATGGAGGTGGCGGTAACCTGGCTAATTTCAATCTTACGGCGGCTGCATTATTCCGTAAGAAAATAAGGGAAAGGAAATGAGAGGCGATATTCCTTAAAATATTTTTTCGTATACAAAAATATAACCGCAAGGGGAGTTCCAAAGACGCTGGTCCTCCAATCTCGGAATCGGAAAACGAACTCCATGTCGAAGCAACCCACTTTGTAAAAGCAAGTCTGTCACAAAATCATTAGTAGTTAGGGTTTCCCAGCCGACGACTCGACAGTTGAGGTCTAAATTAGGAGAAATATCCTCCTCGATCTGGTCGAGAAGAACTGGAACGAAAGAAATACCCCCGAGGGTCTGACTTTCGACTTCCGGAGAAGATCGGGTAGCGTCAACGAACCCACCCCCGCAACATTAAGGTTGACCAAGGGCATAGCCAGGTCTGGGGCTACCGGATTCTCTCCTGCAAGGCTCAACTCTGCAGGATCACGATCAACTCGGAGACGCAGAACAATTGCCGTGGACGAAGTCGATCCACCTCCATCCTTGACCTGACGGCGACTAACCACTCTACGACTCAGCGGGGTTCGGTCGTGATCGGACGACGAGGAAGAAGAACATTTGGAGCCAGATTGTGTGATTTTTCCCATCTCAAGAATGCCTAGAAACAAACAAAGAAATGGACGGAAAACGAAAACCCAACAGTAAATTAAAGAAGAAAAGTCGAGAAAACGAAAAATACCTTTGCGTTTTTGCTTTGAAGAAGATCGAAAAGTAACGTTTTTGGTTGACTACTCCTCGAGATTAATAAAGTCTTTCGCAAGAGTTCCTCTTTTAACTTTTGCTATTATGTGCTCGTTTATACTCGCACGGTTGTTATGAAATTCTCTTTTCGCTCGTGCTCGGAAACAAAATTCAAAGACTATTGGGTTACATCTATTCTACCTTTTTCCAGAGAAGAATTCTAGTTTACATCAATTCTACCTTCGATCACATTAAAAGAATTCTAGTTTTACCGTTTCTTTGTTACTCTGCTTTGGGAACTTGAGAACTCTATAGGATAATTTCTGGTTGGTTATATCAACCCGGAAAATAAACCAAAGTAAAATCAATGTTCTAACTAATTATTTCTCTATTAATTAACTATTAAATTCTATTCATCGAACATTATATTGTTTTCTTTTGTTTTCGTTCATGTTAGTTAGAAACTTCGAATGAATGTAGCTGGTCCAGTTTTTATTTTCTTGTCAACATGGCTTTGGTCTAATTTTAGCTCAACTTGGTTCGGTCCGTTCACATGCTAGTTACCCTTGAATGCTCTTAACTTAATATAAACTAGATTCGGACCCGAACCTAACGTGAAGATTATATTTGTAATATAATCTTATTTGATATCTAAATTTAAGATATAATATAGTTATAAATGTTGAGTGTTACATGCATATTTTCTAAATTAATCAAAACATTTCAAATTATTTGATAAGGAGTATTAAATAGTATTGGAGTCCATTTTATTTTGGGTTATTTCAGTATATAAGATACGCATATCCATATTTTCTTATAGATAACGTACGTGCGGGGTTATGTTTAAATTCATTATGTCTGTAAAAAAAAGATAAAACCGTTTATTATAATGTTGTAGTGGAAAAAAGTTATTTTGCCAAGTCTTATTAAGTATATGTTAAAATATTAGTGTTAAATTGATGTACCTTTCCTAATAGTATACATGAATTGTTATTTAAGTCTTTAAATAGCAGATACAATTTAGAATCAAAGTTTTTTACCTTAGATTTTAATTGAATAAATTTGTTAAATGATATATGGGGTTTGAAAATTTTGAGAGTATATTCAAGAACCGAAATAAGCAAATGAAAAAACGTAATTTTGAGTAACATGGAAAAAAATAATTTTACTATTATATACGATTATTTATTAAATAAAGTAATTTACTAAATTAAAATTAATTGTATTTGTTGATTCAATATTTCAATTTTGGTAAATGAGTTAATAATGTTATTTGGAACTATTTTACTGGGCTTTTTGTTTGTGATATAAACCCAAAATTTAATAGAAATCGGCCCATAATGTATTGTTTTTTTGTTTTAATTTGTAGTATAATTATCAAAAGGAAGCACAAAAACTAAAACTAAAAATAAACAATCGATATTATTTTTCGAACCAATTCGATAAACTGCATAAATTGAGCTCTAGTTTCCAAAAGTAGAGTTTTATCTCTGGGGTCGACTGCTTGAAACAATTGCAAATTTCTAATTCGCAAAGTCAGAACTCCATGTAATCGAAAACGGAGTTGAATTTGATATTGAGATTGTTTGTGTGATTTTGAATTCAGACGTAATGTTGTGTAATTGTTTGTTAATCGACCGATCTATGTATCCATGGTGGCTAATTAGTAGTTATATATGGTTTTGATTTACAATTACATATATATAAAGCTTGAAGCAAAAGGTCTTGTAAACGAATCTTTGCATGATAAGAACAATATGAAAGTATTGATATATGTGTTTTGGTTCTAACGTAACCCAGCTTATGTTTATAGTCTATGAAGTTTGACTTTTATGCTATATAATAAATATGATCTTGATAAAGTTTTGCTAACTTATGTCGCCAGAATGGGTATGAGCTTATGAACCAAATGATTGTTTTTTTGTTTGTTGAATTTGTTATTCATAAGTACTATTTATGTTTCTCTTCCTAAGAAATATCAAAATGAAATATCTAATATCATATATTTTTTGGTTGCAGATACATATGTAGGAGAATAAGCTTTGAGACATATAAAACTAAGAGGTGGCAATCATCCTAAACCATAGCATATAATCAGAATATAAAATAGTAAAGGTAAGTGATTTACATCTACTAAACACTCTTGTTGATGCTAATAGGCATGAATCACAATATAGATATAAATATTTAAGTTTGTTTTAAGTTTGTTAAAGTTATATGTTAAACACGCCTATCTGATAGAAGACATAGTATAGGAAACACTTTCTCATTCCAAAATTTGTCATTGAACTCAATGACTAATTTCCCAACAACAATGCATTTTAATTCCAAATCCCTTAACTTCCATTTCATTCAAGAAACACAAACTGTTATTATTCTATAAGTTTAGGTACATTATAATGAAAATAAAACATATGAAAACACTTACTTATAGTCCTTCATAGTGAAAGTGACAGAAATGTTTTCCTTTCATCATTATTGTTGTAGGTTCATCCCTCACTGTCTTCAGATCTTTAATGGCAGTTACTAACTCCAGTAAATCTGTTAAATAAAGAAGTAACTAATAATGCATACATGTTAAGTTTGATAAAACTATGATTAAGAAGTATAAATTGACTTACCAACAGGAAGTAAGAGATCTGTTTTTCTAGCAATAATTTAAAGTTTCAATTTCAAATTCATTCTCAAATTCTATTGGATCCGAAGGAGTAATCTATGTATTCACAATAAGATGAATTCTAACCCAGATGAGGTATTTGGTTCTTCCCTCTTATCTTCGCATACAACAAAGTCCTTTAAAAAAATGATTCTACTTCTTTTAAAATGTCATCATAATTTTCAAGTAAAAACATACAGCTCAAATAAGTCTCAGTCGATTCTCCCTTGCAAAAATAAAATTGGAAAGTGATAAAACTTAGCAAATTTTTTTTAACAAATATTTAAGTAGGAAAAAGGTTAAAATCGTTGAAATTGGACTTTGTACTTCATGATAAATTCAGTACAGCGTGTAATGTTTTATGAATTGTAGACAAGAATATTTATATGATTAGATGAAAACCTCCTTGGAACAAAGACATTACCTTTGAACAAAGACATTAACATCCAGCTTTAAAAAAATAGAAGCCATTGATTTTGAAATCTAATATCATCTGTTTCTTTAAAATTTTAATGATTCTCAAATAGTTGAATACAATTGATTTTATTTGTGGAACATAAACTTTAACTAATCTTTGAAGTTATTTGAAGTATATATGCAAGTAGGGGTGTCATTATAGGTTAAAGTTAATGGGTCGACCCAACCCAACCCGACTCATAAACTCTAATGGATTGATAATAATAGGTCAAATGGGTTAATAGATCAAATGTGTTGGGTTGAAATGGATTGAGTTGAAATGGGTTAATGGGTCAAATTAGATTATCCATTACCCAAAATTTTTTCTATAAACATTTTACCACCATCTTCGAATATATAAAGTATGGATTCACATATTTGGAGGGAAAATTAAGTTTTTGGAGGAAAAATTGCGGAATCACGTTTTCAAAAGAAAAATTATGGAATCTTGGTTTTGACGGAAAATTGCAGACCCGTATTCTTAGCGGAAAAATTACGGAACATGCATACATGTGAGAAAGCATTAAATCTCGTATCGAACTCAATCCTAAATGTCAGCTACCCAATTGTTATTGTGATAACGTACTAAGTTAAACACTCATAAACAAAAACTGTCGTTCACTATCTAAGATCTAATAGCTAAGATTAAGAAAAGGATCAATATGTTCCCACCGATCTCTACCCAACTGCCGTTGCGATAAAGGTACTCTGCTCACCTATACTAGATTCTGAGATCTCTACCAATTGCCATTGCACAGATCTACCTAAAGACAATACCACTTCTGTCTTAAACAAGCATTACTAACAACCTAGGCGAAGAACCCTAATATCATTTCTCTAACTAAGCATGCATATTCAATATTATTTAGAACATCTTATTAGAAATCCTAAAAGCCTAACAGAGAGTTACTGAAGCATAGTTGCAAAAAATAAGCAAGACATTGCAAAATAAACTACAAAAGCTAAAAATAAAACTCTAAGTATTTACAATGATCTCTCGAAGTGTTTTTGCGTTCAGATTTGGATGATTTTAGAATGGGGTCGAGGCTCTATATTTATAGTGCTAAAGATCCTAAGTTAAAGACGAGAATATCCTATTTGAGATGTCAACCGATCGGTGTAGAGTGCAACCAATCGGTTCTCGAGATCATCTCAACCTGCAAAATAATGAAATCATCATCGTGCAAAATAATGAAATCATCATAAAATTATCTTCTTCTTGATGAAAAGATACAAGATTCATTATTAAAAAGACTCTAAAAACTAGTAAACTAAGGGTTAATACATTCTCCCAGACTTGAATATTTGCTTGTTCTCAAGTAAAGAACAATAAAAATTCAAATCCGAATAAACGATTTGGGAGCTAGTAATTTATTAGGGGTAATACTTACACTAGGTCTTCCATCATGAACTTCATGAAGCCGAGTCAGAGCAAAACCTACTTTTTGTACTTAGCCATGAACTTAGCAATATCCCATACTCTAAATCTCGAGATCACAAGGAACTTTAGAAGTCGCTGAACTTAGATTTTTTTACATTTATTTAGATAGTGCGTGAGTTCTCACAGAAGGAATATCGAACAAGCTATGGTCTTGGGTAGGGAAACATTTAATGGTGGCTCATGTGTTTTATAGCTATCCTAACAGCTAGGATGCAAGTCATTATGCATAATCACAGTGAGAGACATACTAATTGATGTATACATAAGCTTCCTTTCACTAAAACCATCTTAATTATTTCTAAAAACGCAATGTAAAACCCCCTAAAAATTATGCATTTTCCAATAAAACTACTTTTCTAGCTCCTTTTTCTCCTTTCCTAATGATTTTTTTTTTGATTTCTTTATGAGAAGGAATGGAACTTGTTCTTGTCATACATATGAAGCATCAAAACGGAATACATATCTTTTCCTAGCATTTCCTAAGCAAGCTCTAAGAATTTGTCAACAAGACTTAAACGTGTAGAAGCTTACTAATCATCCCAAAATTATACGCCTACAACTCTAATCCTAATGAAAGCCTAGCTATGTCGGTCCGTATACTCCATAGTTATGCACGTGAATGCACATAGTGGCGATGATTTAAAAGAATGCTTGAGATTTGTATTAAAGGGTTAGGGTGCAAGGCGTGGTACTAGACTAAAAATGAGCCTAGCTATTCGGAGGTAAAAAGAGTGGTAAAACAAAGCATAACTCTAATATTTAATCCATAGCATGATTACCAAACCCGTAAGTGAGATAAATTAAGTCCATATTTGATGTTCCACTAGATAAGGCTAAGATCGAATCATTCAAGTTTTAGAGTGCTAGAGACTTTCCTGAATATTGCGTTGCCCATGGTTGTTCCAAACTTCAGCTCTATTTCTGACATGGTCCGATTTGGTTGTTGGAAGATCATCCCAAAGTAAGTCCGTTGAATAAGCTCATTTATCCCCTGAATTTTTTGAAAAGACTTGATTATCAAGTGGTACATCGGTGCCCTTCCCCACACTTGAACTACACCGTCCTGGTGTATAAAGGAGGAAGGCAGTGAAAGTTTTTCAAAAGGAAAAATAATAATAAAAGTAAAATAAACTGAAATTGTTCGAAAGAGCTGAAAACAATGGGTTGCCTCCCATTCAACGCTTGTTTATCGTCTTGAGCTTGACTATTTTGTGCCCACTCCTGACTTGAGGATTTTTTTTATCACTTGGCGGGGAAGGTGGTTGAATGAGTTGCTCGCGTTTCACATGGAGCATTTGGGGGTAGGGCGTGGTAGTAGAGGTTTTTGTCGAAGTATGTGAGGCACAATCGCTTTCTAGACCAATCCATTACTGCTCCAATAAAGGTCTGGAAATCCCTACCGAAAAAGAGTTGTGGACGTCCATCGCAATGAGCTGCTCATATTTGGAGATCCGCAACACATCAGCTAGGCACAACGTTTTGTAGGAAAGAGGTGGATTTTTGTATCAGAGAAGCTTTGCAATGCATTCCGGCATGATGTTGCCAGAAGCTCCAGTATTGCACAAGGAACCTTCGAAGAATATGTTATCCAGCGTGACTAGTACAATAAATCTCCCAGGGGCGGTTCTGCGAAATTTCCTAGGGGGCATCCTTTCCGCAGCTATCATTTTTTGATCTCTTCAGGTGTCTCATCGCTTTCGTCGCACCATTTGTAGAAGTAAGGCTGATTCCAAACATCATTGAAACATAATCCCGAGGGTAACCTTCTTGGAAATTTAATTAACTTCCGATACTAAGGTCCCGAAATCACCCTTTTTGGTCCAAGTCGCAGGTAAGAGGAACTTGGTGTTAGTTAGCGAGTAGTGATGTGAAGGGTTGTAGCGTTAATCATGGTTGTCCCTTTGACCATCATGCATGTTCCGATTTCTTCTCCTTGGTCCACCATAGAAATCTGACGAGTTAAGGACATGGCAGGTGAGTACTGGACCGTCTTGTCAATGAGATGGAAGGATAGCCGTTGCCTCGACATGTCCACTACGTCTCCAATATTTTTAAGGAATGGTCTCCCCAAGATTAAAGGCATGTTGGATCCTCCGACAATTTTGACAATTTGGAAATCAGTCGGAACCAAGCAAAGCCTAATTCGTTTGGACATGCTATGAATGTAGCCTTGCGGTTTGGTCACTAATGCGTCTGCTAACTTCAGAGTGCACGAAGGAGCAGCAAAAAAAATTCTTTTTCCCGAGTTCTTTAGCAGTGGAACCTGTGTCACATAGGAAATCTTCAAATTTGATGCCAAAAATTGAGCAAGGTACAACAAATTTCCCGGGGTCTTCCTATTTGGGAAGTCATGTTAAGATTTTCTTTTTCTTTATCATCCTCTTTTGAGCTTGCCCAATTATTTTTCTCCTGTCATGAAACATTTGAAAACCTCTTTAATGTCTTCAATGTTCGCTTTCACTTCGTCAAACGTCATTCCTCAGTTGATTCCCCCAACACCTTTTTGTAACGATCCATTTTTCCATTGGCAACCAATTTCTCAATGTAGGGAAGATAAGGAACCTTAGGATTGTACACACGTGGATTTTCCTGGATGTCCTAAGTATCATGTGGTTTGCCTTCCAAAGCCTCGATGTTGTCCCCAACTGTTTTCGTGAATATGGGGTCCCAACCGTTTGGTGAGATTATTGCACTGATCGGTTAAAAATTGGCACCTGATGTTTCATCACACTGATCGGTCGGTTGGGCTAACACCACTTATGTTTCTATTTCAACTATGTTCATATGCTCTATAGGATTACCCTCTACTTTTCATGGAAGTACTCCTGGAGGAGCTTTTGCTCCTGAAGCTACTTGGGCAATTTGATTCTTTGAGTACTTAATGTGCTTGGCATCCACCTTGGCATTAAAGACTTGTACATTCCATCCACCTTGGCATTAAAGACTTCTGCGCTTTGTGTATGACACTGCATCAGCTGAAGCATCATTCTCTCAAGTTTTGGGACTTTGGCTGAAAGTTGTAACTTCCATAGCTGCCTCTTTTACTCAGGAATCCCTGAGGCTTGGTAGGGTAGACTTGATCTTGGGAATTCTCAATATTCGTGTTTTGGTACGAAAGGTTTGGGTGGTTTCGGAAGTTATTGAAACCTCTCCCTCCGATGTAGTTGATTTCTTCCGTCCCCTCATAGTATAGTCCTTCTTCATCATCGCCATGTTGATTGCTATCGTCTATAAGTGCTCCTGTTTCTTTTTTTCTGAAGCTTAAACCACAGATCTATCTTTTCTTTCAGCTCTTGGTACCCATTAGTCATGACGCTGTTGATGACTGCTTTCCTTCATCGATCGTATTCAGGATAGTGGTTGCTATTACTAGCAGCCAGATTCTAGATGAGGAAGCGGACCTCCTGAACGGTGTTAGAGGCAAAATTTCTTTGGCTTGCGGTATCAAGGGCCATTTGGAATTTCTTAGAAACGCCTTGATAGAACACATGAAGTAAGGTTTCTTAAGTGTATCCATGATGTGGACAGTCCTTCAGATATCCTCTGAATTGATCCCATGTTTCAAAAAATGAATCACTTGCCGCTTGTTGAAATGTGGAAATTTATTTCTGCATCTGAGTGATTTTGGACTTTGGGTAAAAATTGTTGATGAATTAATCTCGGCACTGGATCCAAGTAGTTGTTGAACCTGGTTCTAAAAGTCTTAAGCACCTTGTTGCTTTATCACTAAGAGAAAACTTGAACAGGGTCAAGAAGAGGTAATCTTGGCACGCCCATTTGCTCTTGTCGTTCACAAAGTTCCTCAAAAATTTGGACATGGTCCATTGGGTTCTCAAAGGGCACACCGTTGAAAATTATCTACTTCACCAGTTGAATCATTCAGGGTTCAATGTGGTAATCCGGTCTCTGTGACACATGTGGGCAGATGGCGGTTCTATCAGCAAAGAATCGATTAGAGGCGTTGAATTCCCTTAAAGTGGCTTCAGCGTGCCCATTGATATGTGTATATATTGCATGCATTTAGAGTATATTTTCATTCCTTTTTGTGCACATATAAGTTAGTTTTGTATCATATTGCATTGATTTTATCCTGATTTGGATCATGAGTCTCATCTTAGAGTCCTAGGTGTATATATTTCCATTTGCCTTCTGTTTTCTTTGTTTTTATGTGTTTAGGACTTGGTGATACTTGGATGAACCAATTGGGAGCATGAAGGAGTGAAGTCAAACCATTAGAGAAGGAAAAATCAAGGAGGAAGTTGATCAAAGAAGACAACAACTCGGAGGAGTCATATCGAGCCAGGTATCGACCACATCCGGGTCGATACCGCCATACCGAACCACTTATCGACCTCATACAGGTCGGTAATTCTGAAATCAGAAGATGGTCAATTCCAGAAAGTCATATCGACCCAAGTACCGACCAAAACCAGGTCGATATGTGCGTACCGACCAGCGTATCGACCCCATCCAGGTCGATAATTCTGAAGACCAAAACAGA
>SMJT01000088.1:701376-745676 GCA_004349715.1 Crucihimalaya himalaica
GAGAAAACCGTGGGGATCACACGAAAAGATTGGGCAAAGAAGTTGGATGACGCTCTATGGGCTTATCGGACTGCCTATAAAATGCCAATCAGTACAACTCCGTTTAACCTTCTTTACGGGAAATCATGTCATCTCCCGGTTGAACTGGAGTACAAGGCAATGTGGGCAGTTAAACTTCTGAACTTTGACATTAAAACGGCCACAGAGAAACGCTTCATTCAATTGAGTGAGCTTGACGAGATTCGCCTTGAGGCGTATGAAAGCTCAAAGATCTATAAAGAAAAAACAAAAGTGTTTCACGACAAAAAGATTATCAAGAGGGATTTCAAAGTTGGAGACAACGTCTTGTTATTTAACTCCCGGTTGAAACTGTTTCCTGGGAAGCTCAAATCCCGATGGTCTGGGCCGTTTAAAATTGCTCAAGTACTGCCGTATGGAGCAATTGTTCTGATGGGTAAAAGTGGGGAAGAATTTATGGTTAATGGGCAACGTCTGAAACCGTATATGGGAGAAGAGATAAACGAAGAGGGAACCACGGCTTTCTTCTCGGATCCCCAATGACCCTAAAAAGAAAAAGAGGGACGTCAAGCTTAGTGACGTAAAACAAGCGCGCTTGGGAGGCATTCCCATGGTATCATTGTATATAGTTTGTTTTAAATCTTATGTAACATATTTTGTGTGTTGTATGATGTTTTACATGAATAGGTGGGTTCACAATAAGGGAGATCATCATTGGGAAGGAATTTTCAGAAAAAAGAGGAGTCGTATCGACCGAGGTATCGAGCAGAAACGGGTCGATACACTGGTATCGACTGAGTTATCGAGCAGAAACGGGTCGGTAATTCTGCAGAAGAAAAACTGAAAAAACCCGAGTGTTGTATCGACCCACGTACCGAGCAGAAACGGGTCGATACACGCGTATCGACCGACGTACCGACCGCAAACAGGTCGATACCGACCCAGGTAAGTGAAAATTTTCTATTTTTAAACCAGTTTGACCGGTCCACCCACTTCCTTATCTCTTTTAAAATCGATTTCTCCCCCTCTCTCTCAACCTTCGTTCACGATTTAACTCTTTGAAAAACACAAAAACACAAAAACACAAAAACACATACATCTTTCTCCATTCTCAACCAATTTCAACGATTTTTGATTACCCAAACTCGAAAAATCTTGTCTCCATCAAGATTTACAATCCTCATCTTCGATCCCTTGACGTTACCCATTCAAAATCCAAAGTATAAACTCGATTTCACTTCTCTTTAAATTAACTTTACACATCCGATTTTGGTCATGGGAGGCTCGATTTAGCACTTGCTTGAACATTAGTGATACCCATAGATGCTTAAATGGAATCCCTAGTTGAAATTAATGAGAAACATGAAAAAAATTTGAATTTTGGTGAAGTTATGGTTCTTGAGAATATGGAAATCGAAAATTTGGGGAAAAACTCGATACATGTGGTTTCATGAGACTGAATTGAGTCCCTTATGCTTACTTGCAGAGGACTAGCAAGTTTGGGGATTATTTGATCTTAATTGTTGTGTTTTGGACTTGGTAGGATGGTGAATTGGTGGTTTGTGTTGAAATAGTTGTGACTTATGCTTTGATGATGTTGTTAAACTTGATAAACGTGGCTCTTTGTTTCTTACAAACACTCATTTCATTCTCTTGAGATTGCCTAACCACATTTCACATGTTAAATGCTTGAATTTGATGTTTGATGAGATATATGGAGATTTTCAAGATTATAGGCAATATCAATTTTGAATATGTTAAGAGTAATACGACTTGGTAACTTTCTATTGTATGCTTCTCTTGTAGGTACTAATGGCACCACGAAAGAAGAAGGATACACAAACATTAGCCCAAGCGGTAGCGGCTAAGAAAAGAGGAAAGAAAGTTGTTATCGAAGAAACCGACAGCGAGAATGAACATGAGGTTGAAATAGAGAATGAAAGTGAAAATGAAATCCCTATAAGCCCAAAAGGAAAGGGCAAGAAGGTAGATTCAAAAGGAGGAAAAGCTACAAAGAGTGAAGCGAAAAAAGGGAATAAGGCAAAACCAAAGAGAAAAGCGGGAACCTATGCCGAGTACCTTAAGAAATTCCGATCTATTCCATTCGAGCAAACAAGGTACCTCGATCAAACTTTGTTGGAGGAAATGGGATTGTATGAGGACGTGATGACACTCTTCAGAAACATGGGATTGGAGCGGTTTGTACTAATGAAGGAGTATGCCTACCATGAGGAAACTCTACAATTCCTCATCTCGCTCAAATACCATATCAACAAAGGTTCGAGAGAAGAAGTAGACCAAGACCCGGGAGAGATAGAATTCAAGGTAAAAGTCAAGGTAAAAGGGCATCAATATGTAGTGAAAACTGAGAAACTCTAGAGGGTGTATTGCGTTTCAGAGGAGGATACTAAACTTGATGAACTACAGATAAACGTCAAGTATCATGTATGGGGGAGATGATTGGGAATGGACGCTTCTATGCGGGCTTAAAACTAGAAGCAGCCAACATGAGAAATCCAGCTATTCCGTACGTCCACAAGGTACTCTCAAACACCAGTCGCTAGAAAGGAGAGTAGCGTATAAAACAGGATGAGATGTCACTTATGATAATGTGGGAATGAAGCAATTCTGTCGGAACCTTCGAAGATGGGACAAGAGAATACATGATCCTGGAACATTGATGTCGATTGTTTCCATCTCTTTGTAAGGACTTTGTGGACTACCGTTCTACCGTTGGAAGTCTAAAACACCACAGTATGAAATTTGGAGGTACGTCACTCCTTTACTTTAGATTTCTGTGAGTAGAGTTGAGAGATATGAGGGATTAAGCTTGCCAACCATTGACACGCCTAACCTCACAAACGCAAAGTACCTTCAAAGGCTACATAGGAAGCCGAGTGCTTATGGATTTGGAATCTCCAGATTGGAAACCCCTCAGAAGATTTTTGTGCCATGGTCCTGAGCAACGCACTTCCAAACAAGGGAAGAACCCCTCTTCAAACCTGAGTGAGAAACCTGCTCTATAACCCGGAAAGGGATGGTTCATCTGTCGGTTTATTCAAGGGAAAGAAATAGGGCTGTCGAGGAGTGTCAAGGGAGGAGAACAACGGTACCTTCGAGAGAGCAGTCTCCACCGCCCGTTTGCCCCCAAACCAAAGGGTAGCCAAAAGGTACCAATTTCAACCCTTTGATTGAACCCAATTGCTAACAAGACTTCTTGATGAAGCGCATATGGAAGACCGAGGGTCTACAAAAGTGGAACAAATTGGCAAAAGGTATTAGGGCCATTAAAGGGTTAGTAGGCAACGGTGAAGAAACTGAAAGGAAGACGGTGAAAGAAGCTGAAGGCAAAGCTCAAGTTTCCAGCTCATCAAGCGAAGAGGATAATGATGAAGTAGCTGAGCGATTCCGAGGAAGAAGCAATCGAAGAGGTGGACGCCCAAGACCCAAACCCGCCAACTCATTTGCTGGAGCATTTGACGACTCCAATGGAGTCCACGACCCACCACGAGGCATCTTCACATGAGCGTCAAAAACCGCAAAAAGGAGGCCACTAAATCCACTTCGAAGCAAGCGTTTTCTAGCAAATCCCCAAACCCCCACTCCCAAACCCCCAATTTGGGGGTTTTCTCTCATCATCATCATACTCCAACCAATTCTAGTGTATCACTCAGTTAGTCTAAGTCCTATTTTTTCTTTAGTTTGGTTTATGTTATTAGTCTTTTATAATAACGTCTTATTTCCGTCTTATTCACACCGAGATCGATGTGATTTAAGTTCGGGGGAGTAGAGTACTCTTGTATTGTTTTTTGCGTATTTTATTTTAGTGTCTTTGAACATCATTTATTTCTTTATTTGATAGTATCTATTTTGATTCTTATATTATAAATACATTGCATTTAATCATGCATACCAATTTTACATAAAAAAAAAAAAAAAAGAGAGTTTCATTTGCATTAAGGGGATAATGATTATCACAATACCATATATAAGTTTGACCTTATGTATTAAATTCAAAAGGCCCTTTCTCAAAGTTAAGCGTTGCACTAATTAATTTCGAAAACTCAGGGTTAAAACTTTCACAAAATTTTTCAAAACCAACTCTATGAAATTGTCTTAAATGATTTAATGTTTATTATTCATGGCTTTTTTCTAGCATTTCTCATGATTAAAACATCCGGCTTAACTTAACTTTGTCAACTCTTGGCATCCGGCATGGTGTCCCATTTGCCCAAACCCTTACCATCTCTTCTAGCTCCATCATGAACTAGTGTGGTGAGGGTCTCTAGGCATGTGCAAAATCTGTGAGGAGTACGGAACTGACAGACGGTAAGTTCTCATGAGTCTTAGAACTATATGAAATTATTAAGATGGTTAGTCTTGATTTGTGAAAGGGGGGGCGGGGGAAAAGAAGTGGAAAAAAGGGGTTTGGTTATTTCTCTAGATTAACTGCATTCGAATAAGCTGTGCGCTATAACATAATAAAAAAAAAAAAAGAGAGAATAAGAATAGAAAATATCAAAGGAGGTCGATAGCAAAAAATTCAATATCCTTAAGGTTTTAAAAGAATTGTGCATGATTGTCGCGTTTGAAAAAGCTTAAATCATAAAATTTGGTTGTCTGGAGCATTTAATAATTTATTCTCAAAGAAGAAACGAGATTGGGATGTCGAAGTAGGGTCGAATGGTTAATTTACTGTTGTATGCATAAATTGTCCTTTCTTAGATAAATTTTGCATAATGCCTAATGTTGTTATACCTTTGAAGAGTTAACCACTAAAAACCCAAAAACCGGATCATTCATCGTGTTACTTATCTTTGATACCAAACCAATTTGAGAATGATAGATTATCCATGAGTAATACCGACTTTCAATGCTTATGAATGTTAAAGAGTTGTTTGGAGCTAAATGCGATATTTTCATGTTATATACGGGAGGTACGAGGAACTTAAAAGTTTTGATTTGTGCAACCATTAACTTTCTTAAAGGACTTTGCATTTCATCCTTTGCTTGAATTTTTGGTTATGAATCCCCACTCATTCATTCACTCCCATTCATTCTTATCATTGTTTGCTTGAGGACAAGCCAAAGGCAAAGTACGGGGGTGTTGATATGTGTATATATTGCATGCATTTAGAGTATATTTTCATTCCTTTTTGTGCACATATATAGTTAGTTTTTGTATCATATTGCATTGATTTTATCCTTATTTGGATCATGAGTTCATCTTAGAGTCCTAGGGTATATATTTCCATTTGCCTTGTGTTTTCTTATATTTTTTATGTGTTTAGGACTTGGTGATACTTGGATGAACCAATGGGAGCATGAAGGAGTGAAGTCAAACCATTAGAGAAGGAAAATCAAGGAGGAAGTTGATCAAAGAAGACAACACCGGAGGAGTCATATCGAGCCAGGTATCGACCACATCCGGGTCGATACCGCCATACCGAACCACTTATCGACCTCATACAGCGTCGGTAATTCTGAAATCAGAAGATGGTCAATTCCAGAAAGTCATATCGACCCAAGTACCGACCAAAACCAGGTCGATATGTGCGTACGACCAGCGTATCGACCCCATCCAGGTCGATAATCTGAAGACCAAAACAGACAATTCCAGAAAGTTGTACCGACCCACGTATCGACCAAAACCAGGTCGATACGCCCTTACCCACCACATGTATCGATCGCATACAGGTCGATACCATTGTAATAATTCGAAGTTTCTCCTCTTTTGTAGACACTTTGACCACTTTTGAGACATATCATATCCATCATCTTTAAAAACAAACAAAAAAAAAACATATTTCTTTCTAGTTTGAGAGTTTGTAATGATCATATTTGTTAATCTATGGTTTGATTTTTATTTCTTCTCTAGTTATTGCTTATTCTTCTTTAGCTCATACTTTATGTCCAGAAGAGAATGGGTCTGGTTGGAGTTGGTATAATTAGGGTCTGGATTCAACAGCAACATAATAATTCTATTAGGGGTCCTAAAGTGTACCCTTTATTAGAATCTAATAGGTGATATAGCAGTCCTTGTAGTCAGAAATTATGAGGAGAAGTTCTATGCTGGCTCGAATCCTTTCAGTTATTCTTCATATAATCTTATTATCACTAGGATGCTCTAACTATTTAGGGGTGGCAGAACATCCTTGCCCGCGTTTCACCCATTTTACTTAAATAAGAAAACTAGAAAGGCACCTCAGGAAAACGAGGTGGGACTAACAAAGACGGGACCAGAGGTATCCCACCGGAAGGAAGTTCCTTTATTCCTTCTCTTTTTCGGGAACATGACACCAAAGAAGAGGAGGATAACAGATTTCCTGGACGCAAAACATCGGATGATAATGGAAGAAGAATCCGGGATCGGTGATGGAAAAGTACAATAGAATTAATTAAGGGATGATGGATTCCAACCGTTGTCGAACATACTTAACTTATAAAACTGTTTCTGAAAATGTAGATGGGAAATAAAAGGAAAATTCCGAGGAAATTTTAAGCGGATAATTTTGCGAAAATAAAAACAAGAACAAACAAGAGGACATCCATTAGAAAAAACCTGCGAACATAACATAGGAACCCCATGCAATAAACAAGAAAACAGATAAGACGAGATGCGATCCTTTCCAACCTAATATAATTTGTTAAGCTTTCTGCCTACTAAAAAAACTTGTAATACCTACTCCATTTGATTAACTTCCATACAATGGATTCGGTTTTATCAAAAAAAACTTTTCCGTTTGTGCTTAAGTCTTTCTTATTATAACTTTTCAAATTAAGGATGTTTTTAAAAAAAAGCATCTCTACGTAAACCCACGACTCTAATTATCGATGTGACCCTTATATACACAAAATTGACTTAGTTTTCCCAACGAACTTCGTTAGAACAATGCCATTTTTTGACTAATTGGAGATTAAGTAAACAAGTAATTTAAGTAAAGATGAAAACTAAAAAGGGGGCTTATTATAAAAAAACAGTATTATTTTTTGGCATTTGAGTTCAATATTTGGTGAGTTGATTTTTATGTTCTTGTAGTAGATTCTGGATTTTTAATGCTTATGTTGTCTTTTCCTAAGCTGAATCCTTCTGTATTCATCTGTATATCAATGCCTATCTTTACAAGTTTCTCAGTGTGTTTATGTTCAATTGATGGCTAGTGAGATAGTCCCTTAAGAATTCTTTGGGATGGTAGATTAGGGTGTTCTTAGCTTGTTCTATGATTTAGGAGCATAGATTTACTTTGTTATTCTTTACTTATTCAGTGTTCTTAATGCTAGATGTTCCTTGATCAAGATCGGTTAGATACTTAGGGATTTATCCCGGGAGAATGCTTGATATTATTCGGAATGAATTTCAATGAGTGCCTCTTTCATACCTTAGCCAATACGCAGGAGTTTGATGTTAAGATGAATTGTGCAGCTAGTTTTAGACTCGAGTTTAATCCTTCATTGTTCTTTCTGAATTGACGAACGAGTTCTTTGTTGATTGTTAGACATTGAAAGGCATCGTTACCACGGAGTGGATCAATCTTTATTAGTGCTCTTGCGCCTAAAGGAATGCGTTTTGTTGAATGTTGAACATCTTGAACAAGTTAGGAGTCATCCGGAAGTCGATACCTATACCCAAGATTCGTTTTGTGTAATATTGTGTTAAATCGAAAACCATCATTTGTGCTTGTTTGACTATTTGAATTTAAAATTATGTCATTTGCTTATCACCATATTTTTAGTCTCGCCCTGTTTTAGCTCATTTCTATCTTTGCATTTAAGTTTCCGTCTTTACTTATTATTAGGTAGTTAACAATTCACCAAACACAAAAACCCCTATCCGCTTAGATTAAACGAAATTCTGTATTCTTGGTGTGTTGTTCTTGTTTCCCTGTGGATTCGATACCCTACGTGCTATAACGATACGCCATTATTGTGGTGTTGTGCACATCGGGTTAATTGGTGTGCTAGAGCGTAAAAACTCTACTATCACCCATCAACAACCGTTCTTCCATCGATCAGTTAGCATTCAACCTGATTGGCGGTTGTTCCGCACCGATCGGTGGGTGGAGATTTTGAGCATTATTTTTGTCTTGTCCGTTTCTTTCAATGAATCCACCGATGTCAGCATTGTTCTCGTTTTTTATGTTTCTTTGGTTTCTCCTGTCGGTTTGTTCGATTTCTGCTAGCTCATCGTTGTTGGGTTGTAGTAGGAATCTAGAACCGTGGCTTCTTTGATGCATAAAACCTAAAATCAACGAGATAGAAAAAGGAAAGTAATTTTGAAAGAAATAAAGAAGTGAAAAAAATCCTAGATAAAATTCTAACTACAAATCCAAAGGCACTCGTTAATGATCCTCGATAACAACGCGAAAAACTTGTTGTAAGCAAAGTTTTACCCTAATTAATTATTGCAATTGTACGATATACCGCTGTAGTACTTAGGAATCGAATCTACAAGGACCAAAACAATTGCACTGTGCACTATAGCGGAAAGTCGGCTTATTCATACATGGAGTATATTCTTATGTTGAATTCATACATGAAGTATATGCTCGTGCTAAAACATACAACAACTAAACGATAATTTGAATATCAGACATAAACTTAACATTTGTGCTAAAACATACACAATCACTAACACCGTTAGTCAACCGTCAATTCATGCTGACATGGCAAATACTACACGTGGCAAACAAAAAAAAATCCGGAAAAAAAATTCAAAGTTAGCATTTGAAGTGAATCGAACCTTTTACATCTAAGACAAATATGAGATACATAACCAACTGAACCAAGATGTTTTATCGATAAAGTTTTACACGCACATACTTATATATAGTTTCAACAATCCAAAAGCTTTAAAAAATTTTAAAACGCGAAAATAGTAAAATACCTGAACCCGAGCCGAAGAACCCGATCTGAACCCGAAATTTGAAAATTCCAGAACGGATCCTAAACTCAAAAACCAAAAATCCGAATCCAAACCTGATCCAAACCCAAACCCGAATAGGTATTCAAACATTCGGGTTTCTAGAACAAGTTGTATTTAAAATTTACTATTAATATTACTGATATGCTCAAATATAATACCCTAGGAGTACTAAAGCAGTAGCTGCAGTATAGTAGAGGTCGAACCACAAAGATTCAAGAAATCACTCAATAGAATATAGAATTTGAATTAAGTTAAGCGAATAAAGTAATGCAAGAAATAAACAACAGAATATAAAAGTTGTGAAATTCAATGGAGGAAAAACGCTAAGCCTAGGGAAATTCTCCGGTAAATCAGAATTGCAGATCAAATAGAATGTCAGGAGGATATTAAGCATTGTTCTTGAACTTGAAACACAAATGTAAAATCAACCAACCGTCGCTGCGAAGATTATCTATGCATAAACCTAGAATTCCAAATTTCTTTGCAAATCCTATGAATTCAAATAAGCATTAATGATCAGGTTCAATTGTTCACAAAATCCTAAACCAAATTTCTTTGTGAATAGGTCTTTTGCTCATCTAACACTAGTTCAGGCAATCAATCACACTTTCGTGCCAATCAAACAACCTAAGATCAGATTCTAGGTCATGAAGCTAGAATCAGCAGTAATCACAAGTCTAGATGAAGAACTCTATTGAATTTCTCCTATCAATTCAGATCAACTTAACAATTCATCAAACACCTTTGAATAACCCTAAACCTAACAAGGAATCTACTCAGACATGGTGAATGAAGCAAACATCATGAATAAAATAGATTGCATAAAAGAGTAGAGTAAAGAGTAAAAAGGGTTCGAAATCTTCTCTCTCAGGAACAGAGTTTCTGACTTCTCTCTCTCTCTCAAAACCCGAATAATGAATAAAATCCAATCGCCCCTCTAAAAGTGGCTAAAAACCCTAAATATAATGCTAAAACACGTTCTGGGCTTAATTGTAAATAATAGAATCTTCTCGGCCAAGTTGCGGAATCTTCAAACTTGTAAAATCACGTGTTTTCTTTTCCTGCAGTCGGTGTCGATCGATACTAGGTTGGTGTCGGTCGACACCAGGACTCTGTGCTCGCTAGACTGGACTGTCTTCACGAAAACTGGCATAACTTTTGATCGCACAGTTAGAATGGCTTCAAATCACTTCCAAATGAAAGCTAATCCATTGATCTGTCTTGTATCCAAATTTGAGCTCAATCCAACGGTGGGAAATTATTCAACAAATGCCAAAAATCGCCAAAAAGCTCCAAAAATCTCCAAAAAGCTCCAATATCTCCAATTATGCTCCAAACGTGCCAAAACCTGAAAAGACTCAAAAAGACTACAAAAACACTAGAAAGACTCTGAAAACAAGACCTATATCATGGCTAAAAACGGGTAAAAACTATGATATATCAATTACTATTATATTTTAATGGATATAAGTTAAGAATTTTAAAATTTTAAATACTATCTACTATTATAATTTAATGGATATTAGTTTAGAATTTTAAATTTTAAATACTATTTACTTAGGGTTGGGCGTTCGGTTACCCGTTCTGGTTCGGTTCGGGTTTTTTGGATTTTTGGGTTTACGCCTATAGAACCCATTCGGATATATTAACGGGTTCGGTCGGATTCAGGTATTTTACTTTGGGTTCGGGTCGGGTTTGGGTTTACTCAAATAATTGAAAATTGAAATTTTGCATCCGAGCTCTCTAAACTATTCGAAAATACAAAAAAACTCAAATATTTTTACATAATATACCTAAAAGTAACCAAAATATCTGAAAATACCAAAAATTGCCAAAAAAAACCCCGAATATTTTGGGCACATGGGTTATTACAAATATAAATATTAGTAATATATTATTAATATGTACCTATTTTACTATTTTCGGTCTTCGGGTTCTGATATTTTACTATTTTCCCTTTTTAAAATTTATTAAAACTTTTGGATTGTTTAAACTATCTTGGTTCAGTTGGTTATGTATCTCAAATTTGTCCTAGAGGTAAAGGGTTCAATTCCCTTCAAATGCTTAAACATAGAATTTTTTTTCTGAATTTTTTTTTGTTTGCCACGTGCCACGTATTTGTCACGTCAACATGAATTAACGGTTAACTAACGGTGTTAGTGATTTTGTATGTTTTAGCACAAAATGTTAAATTTATATCTGATATTCAAATTATCGTTTAGTTGTTGTATGTTTTAGCACGAGCATATACTTCATGTATGAATTCAACATACTGATATACTCTATGTATGAATAAGCCGACTGTCCGCACTATAGCAATTGGAACTTAGCTAGGACAAAAAAATAAGGATTTTTGTTTGCTTCTTTTTTGAATAATATAAATAAGTAAAAGCAATGAATAGGAGGTTAGACAAATCAGGGAATCACCTAAGATCTTTAAACAAACGAACATGCATACATGTGAAAAAGCATTAAATCTCGTCTCAAATTTAATCATAGATGTGAGCTACCCAACTGTCGTTGTGATAGCGTACTAAGTTAAACAATCATAAACAGAAACTGTAGTTCACCATCTAAGATCTAGCATTAAGAAAATGATCAATATGTTCGCAACGATCTCTATCCAACTGCAATTGCGATAGAGGTACCTTGCTCACCTATGCTATATTCCAATATCTCTACCAACTGCCGTTGCGCAGATCTACCTAAAGACAACACCTAGACTTCTGTCTCAAATAAGCATTACTAACAACCTAAGCGAAAAACCCTAATATTAATTCTCTAACTAAGCATGCATATTCAATATTATTTAGAACATCTTATTAGAAATCCGAAAAGCCTAACAGAGAGTTACTCAAGCATAATTGCAGAAATAAGCAAACTAAACTACAAAAGCTAAAAATAAAACTCTTTAAGTATTTACGATGATATCTGGAAGTGTTTACATGTTCAGATCTAGATGATTTGAGAATTAGGTCAAGACCCTATATTTATAATGCTAAAGATCCTAGGTTAAAAATGAGAATATCCTATTTGAGATGCATACCGATCGGTGCAGAGTGCAACCGATCGGTTCTTGAGATTTTCTTAACCGATCAATGCAATTTGCAACCGATCGGTTGGTGCCTTCGAGAATCTTCTTCTTCTAGAACGTTTGAAGCCCAATTGAAGCCCATTTACCTTTATTTCATGGATCAAGTCCATTATCTTGCAAAACAATGAAATCACCATAAAAATATCTTGTTCTTGATGAAAAGATACAAGATTCATTATTAAAAAGACTCTAAAAAATAGTGAAAATAGGGCTTAACACCTGTTTTAGAAGTAACTATAGAAACTGCAACATAGAGTTGTCCATGTGAAAAACATGACCTAGGTAAAAACAGTCCAACTTTAGCAAAAGAAACGATTAATGGTAATTTTCTTCGCCGCATTTTAAATGGTAGTTTAGTGTCTGAAGGGGATATCAAAATCTTTGGAATGAAGACTTTATCCCCGACTCTATCTCCTATAAGGATTATAACTTCCAACAGAAACTCAGCCATTTGTATCATCTGTAGCCTTGTCCCATTCATTAGGCCTCCTCTTGGATCTATGTTTCTTAGCAACATTACACGACATCCAACTTTCAGCCTTATACAGTGATTTGGCAATCCATAAACCTTTAGACTGTTTACAAACACTACTATCAAGACTGGATTTTTTGTTGATCTAATGTCAAGAAAATCTATATAATCTGAACTTCGATAGATACGTTCCTCACCTATTTATAATTAAAAATAGATATTAGATCACTAACAATAGAATAAACAAATCTACCAACAAATTTGTAATAAAATAAATTCAACTTTCTAGTTTGTCTAGCATATGCTCATCGATCATACAAACATCTTCATTTGCTGGACATAAAATAACCCTCTCTTGAAAGAACACTAGATCTTTTTTTTTTTCATTCAAAAAATTAGGATCTTCATAAATCTCTCGGCATATAGTTTCAATTGAATTGTCTAAATTATTAATTAGAAACTCCTTAGGAATGTCTATCATAACTTCTCCATCATTTGGCTCTGATATCTTCCCATCACAAAGAGTCAGAATCCATTTTGATTTTCTTTTAAAATCTTTAGCCTCAGTGAGACTCAAATTGTTTAACTGCAACCGCATATTTTTGGTCAGATGTAATACTTTACAATAGTCCCAAAGATAAGAAGCGTTCAAAGCAACCATGCATATTTTTGCCCTCCCAGCACCATTGATCACATGTAATACATGTTTAATATAACCACCGAACACAAAAACTTTACCACCAAATGGCTTGTTTCCTTCACTACTAATAATATCAGACAAGCTTCTATCCAAAGATTCAAAACAATACTTACTCATCATTGGAGCTTCATCCCATATAATTAAAGATGTTTTTTCTATTAAATGGTCTAGGTCAGACCCAAGCTTGATTGAACATGTCGTAAAATCATTTAGTTTTATAGGAATACAAAACCAAAAATGTGATGTCCTCCTACCTGCCAACAATAGGGAAGCAATACCACTGGACGCAGCTGAAAGAGTCTTATACAAAAACCTTTTCTCAGTTCCTCCAAACCTATAAACAAAGAACATACCTCACATATCATTATGAACTGCCTCGATGATCTCATAATATACATTTTTCTGCTCGTCTATCTTCATGTTAATCCATTCATCATGCTTAGTTTTCAAATCATCGCAATCATAGTTTTTTTCATCAACTATCAACACATTAGTATCATCACGACTATTCAAAGGTAACTGAGGTAGGGTTGCGTAGCTTTCAAAGACGTACCATTAATTCTTAAGATGTTATTAATATCTTGTAGAGCAAATTTCATTTTCTCCTGATTAGAAAGCATTATGTCTACAGAAAATACAAAAGCACCATAACAAATTTAATCAGTGATAAGAGTTATATATCAGACTGGAATTAATGTCTATTATGGGAATAGAAATTATAACCTGGTCAGTTGAAGTACTGTCTCCTTGTTCTTTCAATATATTCTGAAAGTAGGTCCCAAGTTTTATCGCAAACAATTTCTGGTTGAGATAAACTGCAAGACAGAAGCATGACAACAAACAAATGCCGAAGATAATTTACTGTACTCCAAAAACTTGTTCTTCCAATGGCATCAATATATTCTTAGTCATTGTCAAGGAAACTTAGAGCATAACATGCCAACTTGAATGATTTATGAATCACTCCGTCAATAGTTTTTAGATCATCAACACTGGTAGGATCTTTTTGAATATTTTGAATATTTTGAATATTAAGCAGCACTCTTAAGTAATATCCTTCTTCAATACCAAGTGGAACATAGTTTATCATTTCAATAGCGGATCCGGGTCTTCTACGTAAATTAAACTAGCTTTCTTTCCCATTCCAAGTAAAACATTCAAGGATTTGGCAATATGTCAACTCTCTTACTTTAGAACTATCTTTATTCAATTCAAACCAAGCCAGAAACATAGAATTCTTCAATTCAGACAGACTTAGAACATTTTTAAATTCGTCATCAGCCTTAAAATAAAGTAGTTGCTTCCCAGGTAGATGAAATGATAACCTATGAACAGATGTTGATCGATAATGTAATTGATTTTTTTTCAAAATTCGCCATGCTGCTTCACAAGAAAATATATACCTGTCACAAAACAAATGTATGAATACTATCAGTTAAATGATATATTAAAACCATACTACATTCTAAAATTTTAAAAAAATAATAGGTTCTTGCAATCAAAGTAGTCTTGTATCTAATTGTTGCTCTTACCGCCTGTTGTTGATTTTTCAGACTTCTCTTTAGATTGGGCATCCTTTGTAGAGTTCCCACTATGCTTCACAACCACAGCAACATGATCCTGCCCTCATGTAAACACAAAACATTTTATGTTTGGAAAAATATAAACAATATCCTAAAATTCAATAAAAATAGATTTGAGTAAATTTTAGAATAGTATTCGTTATTTAGATAAACTATGTTGAGAAACACATATCTCTCGAGAGACACAAATGATGTTTCTAACGCAAAAACATGATAGTACACCAAAAATACCCAAATAAGTAGTGAAGATGACTAAGAGCTCAAACTTAAAAATAAAGCAAATTGTTCTTTCATACACATAACTAACAAAAATATTTGAAAAATGTGAATTGTTTCATGAGACAGTCAGGCTCAAGTAAATGATGTGAATTTTCTGATTAGATAACATAAGTATACTCAAAAATTGAAAACGGTACCGTTTCTCTATTAACCATTTAAAGTTATAGTCTGCAAAAAAGATAAAAGCTTACAATTTCCAAAGTAATGTTAAATGTTATTTGAGTAATTATAATTACGTTTGAAATAAAATATATGAAATATTAACAAAAATGACAATAACTAAAAAAACTAAATTAATTATATAATTTAATTGTTATTTCTAATATCTAAAATAAAAATATTATTCCAAAATAAAAGGTAATGAAACAAAAATGTACCCTAAAATAAAAGTCATATATGTAGACATACAAGACAAACTAACCATTATCATTACTATTTTTTCATCGTAAATGGATTTTTTTTAATATAAAAGAATGTAAAATTTATTCAACCCGAAAAACCTTTCTACATTAAATGCATCCCTTTTTAGAGTGATTTTGAAAGGAGATAAAAACTGTGAGAAAGCAAGAAATCAAATGGATTATATTAATCTAAGGAAGCTTGTCCAAATATAATTGTTAGGTAAGCCAATGAGGTGGATGCGATTCAGCAGAATAAGATACCAGTATCATTACTAACTATTCTTATATCTAACCAAAAAGTAAAAAAAAAAAATACTCCGCAGCATAGTGCGGACATTTACCTAGTATTAATAAATCTTCGATCGAAACTTTGTTTAATGTGAAAATGGCTTGTGAGACAAGTTAATATTGTTACTGTACTTAATATTAATAAATCTTTGATATCCGAGCAAAACTTTGTTTAATGTGAAAATGGCTTGTGAGACAAGTTTATTTCCCAGAAGATTCAACATCATAAGAAAACCGAAAATTATGCACAAGAATAAAAGAAAAGAAACCGACAATATTCTCAGAAGATTCAACGTCATAAGCACACGAAATACGTCATAAGAACACAAAATATTCATGATGCTGGCTCAGGCTTCAAGGTGTGCCAAGACCTGAAACCTTTATCTAGGCGAAGCTCTGATGAGGACATCGAAACTAGCTTAATCAAATCTGAAAGAAGAGATCATCAATATTCACTATGAATCAAATGCCAAGAACTAGATCAGGCACAAGGAAACTGAGGGAAGAGTTTAATAAGTCTGTAGAGAATATCATCTCCATCATAGAGCTTGAAGATCACCAAGAAGCTAGGATTACCAAAGAAATCTAAGAAGAGGCTCAAGAGCGAATTTGTCTAGAAACAGTTTCCTACAACACCAACTTGATCAATGCAAGTTTTGTGAATCTGTCAATTCAACCTTCTAGGAACATTTCAGAAACTTCCTACAACACCAACTTGATCAATGCCAGTTTTGTGAATCTGTCGATTCGGTCCTCTATTAGGAGCATTTTTCAGGGAACTACTTTATTCACCATTTCAAGAGAAGACTCGACCAACTAACCTCTCAAGGTATGAATTTTTAATAATTAACGAGTTTATTTTCTTGTTTTGCAGGAATATGACCGTTAGGTTTTAAATGTCTTTTATTTATGTCTTTTAATTTCGAGTCTGTTGTTTTTGCAAGTTTAGTCCTTATTATGTAATAATTCCGACCCTATAAGGTCTCCAGCTGACGGAATAGTATATAAAGTCCCTTCTCAGCTTAGTATCTTATAACATTGAATGAAATAAAACGAGAGTTTTCTTAGGTTTACTTCTGAGAAAGAAGTTGCCAGCCCTCTCCTTCTTCTTGTGTGTGATCCTTGAAGATTGAGTGTTATCAGACTTATCACAGATCTTCCATCATCTATGTGGCGTCTCTCGATCCACCCTCCTATCCATATCAGTCCATGGATTCTTCAAAGAGTTATTGTCGGCCAGTTGAAGAGTCTCCATCTCGTTTACCACTTCACTCCATCAATTCACCCACTTAGATTTGTAGAGAGTGCCCTTCGGCCAGCTACAAAACTCCATCATCTACCAAACTTTAGGATCCACCCTGAAAATCGCCTGCCATTCAACATTGGAAAGTATGTGGATCAAGTTGTGTGTGACGTGGTCCCTATGCAAGCTGGACATATACTTCTAGGAAGTCCATGGCAATTTGACAAGGAAGCACTACACAATAGCAGAACCAACTACTACACCTTTGTGCACAATAACAAGAAGCATTCGCTTACACCATTAACTCCACAAGAAGTGTATGAGATGCAAACAGCTATGTCCAAAGGAAAAGAGCTAAGTAAAACTAATCTTTATGTAACATGTTATACTGTTTTGAAATCTCTTGGATCTCAAACACATGTGCTACTAATGATCTTTAAGGAAGCTTTGTCTTCAGGATCAGAAACACAAGATCTACCTACTGTTGTTCTAGATATTCTCAACAAGTTCACTGTTGTATTTCCAGAAGAGATCCCACCCGGGTTACCACCAATAAGAGTAATAGAGCATCATATTGATCTGGTTCCCTGAGCACCTTTGCCAAACCGAGCTGCTTATAGAGTAAATCCAGAAGAAGCAAAGGAGCTGGAAAAACAAGTGCAAGGCTTGATGTCTAAGGGCTATATTCGTGAAAGCTTCAACCCATGTGTTGTTCCTGTTCTTTTAGTGCCAAAGAAAGATGGAACTTCGAGAATGTGTGTGGATTGCCGAGCTATCAACAATATCACTGTCAAATATAAGCATCCAATTCCCAGGCTTGATGACATGCTAGATGAACTCAATAGAGCCACAATCTTCTCAAAAATCGATCTAAGGAGTGGATATCATAAGGTAAGAATGAAAGAAGGAGATGAATGGAAGACAACGTTTAAAACCAAACAAGGATTGTATGAATGGTTGGTCATGCCATTTGGACTCACAAACGTTCCAAGTACATTCATGAGACTTATGAACCACGTCCTAAGGGCTTTAATATGTAAGTTTATTGTGGTTTATTTCTATGACATCCTGATCTATAGCTCTAATCTTGAGGAACACTTACATCATCTTGAGCAGGTTCTTGAAACGCTAAAGGCTGAAAATCTTTATGCTAATCTTAAGAAATGTACATTCTGCACTGATCAAGTTACTTTTGTAGGATTTGTTGTAAGTTCTCAGGAATTAAAGGTTGAGATCTAGAGTTTCTTCTGGCCGCGCATGAAGAGAGATATAGAGAGTATGTGCTAAGTGCATCGCTTGCCTAAAGGAAAAATCCAGGTCACATCCACATAGTTTATATATAGGTAGATATTTCTATGGATTTTGTTTTAGGACTACCAAAGCTCAACAACAAGGATTCCATCTTTGTAGTAGTGGACATGTTCTCCAAGATGGCTCATTTCATACCATGTAACAAGACTAATGACGCTACTCAAACTGCTGAACTCTTCTTCAAAGAAGTAGTACGTCTAGCTACATGGGTGCCAAGGACCATAGTTTCAGATCGAGATACCAAATTTCTAAGCCATTTCTAGAAAAATTAATGGAGAAAGTTGGGAACTAAGCTACTTTTCTCAACCACTTGTCATCCCAAGACTGATGGCCAAACAGAGTTGCACCTGTTCTGAGGTCAGAACCTTTTCGAGAGGGAGGAGATGATGAGGACATTGAAACTAGCTTAATCAAATCTAAAAGAAGAGATCATCAATATTCCCAGTATGAATCAAATGCCAAGAACTAGATCAGGTACAAGGAAACTAAAGGAAGAGTTTAACAAGTCTGTAGAGAATCTCATCTCCATCATAGAGCTTGAAGATCACCAAGAAGCTAGGATTACCAAGGAAATCTAAGAAGAGGCTCAAGAGCGAATTTGTCTAGAAACAGTTTCCTACAACACCAACTTGATCAATGCCAGTTTTGTGAATCTGTCGATTCGGTCCTCTATTAGGAACATTTTTCAGGGAACTACTTTATTCACCATTTCAAGAGAAGACTCGACCAACTAAACTCTCAAGGTATGAATTTGAATATTTTAAATAATTAACGAGTTTATTTTCTTATTTTGCAGGAATATGACCGTTAGGTTTTAAGTGTCTTTTATATATGTCTTTTAATTTTGAGTCTTTTGTTTTTGCAAGTTTAGTCCTTTTATTATGTAATAATTCCGACCCTAGAAGGTCTCCAGCTAACGGACTAGTATATAAAGTCCCTTCTCAGCTTTGTATCTTTTAACGTTGAATGAAATAAAACGAGAGTTTTCTTAGGTTTACTTCTGAGAAAGAAGCTGCCACCCTCTCCTTCTTCTTGTGTGTGATTCTTTGAAGATTGAGTGTTATCAGACTTATCACAGATCTTCCATCATCTGTGTGGCGTCTCTCGATCCACCCTCTATCCATCTCAATTCCCTGGATTCTTCAAAGAGTGCCCGTCGGCTAGTTGAAGAGTCTCCATCTTGTTTACCACTTCACTCCATCAATTCACCCACTTAGATTTGTAGAGAGTGCTCTTCGGCCAGCTAAAAATCTCCATCATCCACCACACTTTAGGATCCATCCCTTGGTTCATGTATCATCTCTCTCTGTCTAGAAGAACATCGTTGGGCTCGTGGTAGATGGTGAGTTTCTCCGAGTAGCTGGGTCTGAGTAAGAAAGAGTCAACAATCTCCATAACTCTTTCCAATTCGTGATCCACAAATATCTCCAACAATTTTTATTTTATACTTGTTAAGGCAAGTTCAGATTTCGAGTTTGTGTAGACAAAAGAGCTCATCCCCTTCTTTGCCATCAACATAACAAATGTGGATGTCTCCTTAAGATATGGTTAGGTTATTTGTATAGTGTCTTATCAAAAATAAATAAAAGAGAGAGAGTGATTATACCTTGAACACAAGAGTATGAAGGTTAGGACAATCCTCAACAAGGATTGGTAGTGAAGGCCAAAATTGATCCATGTCAACGCCAAGATTGAGATGGACCATTTGGTGAAAGACCGGCTTTTCTACACAGCGGGTAGAAAGAACTCGAAAATTTTCAAAAAAATAGGTTTATAAAAAAGTTTTATAGTCATAGCATAAGATGATTTTAATATTTACACATACGCTGAGAGTGGACGAGGACATATAGAGAGTTTCAACACCCGAGATACCTCCACTTGAAGATTATCTTTAGTTGTCAACAAAAAATCTAGCCTAGCTTCAACAAGCGAGTAATCTATAGTTTCTTGAGACATAATCCCTGGAATTGAGGAAGATAACCGCGGGAGTTTGAAAAGACACATTAGTTGGCATCAGGTCTTGGGTGAGGCAATGGAGAGTCACTTTCCGCAGAGAAGCACTCGACAAATCACATGATTCCCAGCTGTCCCAATCTAAACCATGAATGTAAAGCGTTCTCGGTCCCTCTTGGTTAGTCTGTAGGTCAACTTAGTCGAAGCTAACCGTATCCAGCTTTGGATGAGAAATATTCTCCAGCAGGTGGAGCCTGAGATTATGGCCAATACTCATATTGACAAGAGAAGATAGGCCTACGGGTAGAATCAAAACCTGGCCAGGTTCACCACGGACGCATAGAGAAAGCTTGAGAAGACCCCTACGTGCTCTGGCTGGTGTGAGCCAGTTGTTGAGGCGAACCGCATTTACCCATACGTCGCAGATTACCGAGAACATGTGTAATGGATGTTGTATCTGCACCATATTATCCATAAACTGTAAGAAATTGTTCAGTTTATTCTCTCGTATCTCTTCCGGCCGGGTACTCAATCAAGTTCCATTCAACATCGATAATGGGGACGAGATGAAACACATTCCTCCACATACTTGAGAGTGTGGAAGTCGACGCAGAAACTTTTGGAGGGAGGTAAGGCAAAACCTTTGAGAGGATATCAGCTGGAAGCCGACTGATTTTGTCATATCTCGCAGACATGTCCTGCAGAGAAGTGGCATAAAGAAATCAAACCCTAGAAAAAATCTCATCCAAATAAAAAAGTTATAGAGAAATCTAACCCATTAGAACCAGTCTATCGAAGCTATTTTCTAAGAAAGAAAATCACACAATAAAAAAACGAAATAATAAAGTAAAATGAAAGAGAAATCATGAACTAAACCCTAAAATGAAGCTCTCATAATGACTTTCCCAAGAAGACAAACACAGAGAAGTCTTGCAAGAACCCATTAAAGTAACTAAAAGCGGACGAAAAATCCACAATCAATCCCTGAAACGAAGCTTCATCATGATTTTACGAGGAATACAAAGACAGAGAAGCCTTGCAAGAAAAGTAAACGCTGAAGAGAGAGTAATCAAGGAGTAATACCTGAAACGAAACTAGAAAACGTACTTGGGTTATTCGTAAGGAGTATATCATAGATCAATTACATAACATGATTTCCTCTATTGTATCTTATATTTATGTAAAGTATTCAATGTAATTAGGATACCCTAGAAGGTCCTTCTCTGTATATATTCGGTATTAAAAACTCAATAATAATATACAACATTCAACACTTATATGGTATCAAGCGCCTACGATCCACAAAACCTAAATTTTCTTTTCTTTTCGCCGTCTTCCTATAGCTCACTATGTCGACCTCACCAGATACCTCTGTCAACACAACTGATGCCATCAATCTCACCACAAAAACCATCCTGAATGTGAACGTGTCTAATGTTTCCAAACTCACAAGCACCAATTTCTTGATGTGGAGTCTACATCAAGTCCATGCTCTTCTCGACGGCTATGGTCTCGCCGGCCATCAAGATGGATCTAGTGTCGCTCCACCCACCACTACTATTGTTGCGAATCTCGTCTCTGAAAATCCAGACTTCGTCTGATGGACACGACAAGGCAAACTCATCTATAGTGCCCTTATTGGTGCAATTTCCATGTCACTCCAACTGATGCTCTCACGAACTTCTACTGCATCTGAGATATGGGAGAAATTAACCTCCACATATGCTAAGCAAAGATGTGGGCATATCAAGCAACTGAGTGACCAACTAAAGGTTGTCATGAAAGGAGCCAACACCATTGATGACTACTTCCAAGGGATCATAACAAAACTTAATCGTCTTGCTCTCCTTGGGAAACCTTTTGACCATGAGGAATAGATAAATCTCATCTTAGAAAGCCTTCCTGATGATTACAAGCCGGTGATTGACCAGATTGCAGACAAAGACACAACCCCTAGCATCACTGACGTCCATGAGCGTTTACTTAACCATGAGTCCGCTTCTGAATGCAGTCGTGTCCATGTCCTCTGTAGCTCCTGCATTTGCGAATTTATCTCACCAACGTCACCAAAAAAAATACTCTACTCGTGCTTACAACCACAATAAGCGTCAGCCCAACAACAATTACGGCAACCAGACTTCTTACTAGTCACAATAAACTGCTCCAAGAATGAGAATCGCCCTTTCAAGCCTTACTTGGGAAAGTGTCAACTATGTAATGTCCAGGGACACAGTGCACGGCGTTGTTCCCAAGTCTAACAGTCTCCACACTTGCTGCCTCAATCACAGAGTACTCCCTTTAAGCAATGGCAACCACGTGCTAACCATGCTGTTGGTTCACCATACAATGCCACGAACTGGCTTCTTGACTCCGAAGCTACACACCACATCATGCCAGACCTGAACAACTTATCTTTACATTAAGCATACAATGGAAGTAATGATATTTTTTATCGATGATGGGCCAGCCTTGCTATCTCTCACACTGGTTCCAAAATTATCCCCTGAACCACTCATTCTTTACATTTTAAAGATGTTTTGTGTGTTCTGGATATAGATAAAAATCTAATATATGTTTACCGCCTTTGTAACACTAACCGAGTGTCCGTTGAATTTTTCCCGGCTTCATTTCCTGTGAAAGATCTCAGCACGGGGTCTCTTTGCTCCAAGTCAAGACTAAAAATCATAAGTTACCTTTTTCACAAACTTCCATTGCCTCTACGTGTCCGCTTGAGTACATATATACTAATGCATGGTCGTCCCCCATATTGTCCATTTATGATTTCAAGTATTACTTGGTATTGGTTGATCATTACTCACGTTATACATGGCTATATTTGATTAATAAGAATTCACAAGTAAAAGAAGTCTTCGTAGCTTTCAAGCAACTAGTAGAAAACAAGTCTCAGCAAACGATTGGAACCTTTTTCGGAGTGGAGGTGAGTTTGTTGCCTTACGAAGCTTCTTGAAGTCACATGGGATAACTCATCTTATATCACCTCTTCACACGCTAGAGCACAATGGAATTTCAGAGAGAAAACACAGACATATTAACGCTTGACGCTTCACTCCATTGCCAGCATACCGAAAGAGTACTGGTTGTTTGCCTTCGCAACAACAGTTTATCTAATCAACAGGCTGCCCACTCCAATTCTTTCTATGGATTCACCGTTCCAAAAACTGTTTGGCACTTCACCTAACTACGAGAAATTGAGTGTGTTTGGTTGTTTGTATTTTCCATGGCTTCGTCCTTACAACGAACACAGGCTTGAAGATCGGTCACAACGTTTTGTTTTTCTTGGATATTCTCTGACATAGCGTGCCTACTACTGCTTGAATGTACAAGTGGTAAGCTTTACACATCACGACACGTTCAATTTCTTGAAACGTTTTTCCGTTCTCTGCAAATCGGCCTACCAATGTCAGTGCAGAAGAAGAGATACCGATTTCATCTACTCTGCCTGTAACTCGACTTTTGTTGCCTCCACCGCCACCCATGGGACTCCCGAGCACAAGCCTTCACCCACGCCTACCACTGGTACAACCGCCGTCAATTCCAGCTCTCCTGCCTCCTAAGGTAACGCCACAGGTATCGTCCCCTAACTATGGAACTCAACCTCTCTCTCGTTTCTCTGAGCCCACTGCTCATTCTGAAAATGGACCTAATCCTTTGGCCCAACAAAACCCACAGTCCAACGAGCCCACTGCTCACACTTCACATGAGTCGCAACCCACGACTCAGACCATCACCCAACCTAGCTAAGTCTTACAGCCGATTGAACCAGAAAATCATGTTATGAACCACAAAAATGCAAACTAGGACAATCAAAACCGAAACAGAAGTTCTCTCTTGCTGTTCTAAAGCACACATATCAATCAGAGCCATGCATAGTCCAACAAGCGTTACAAGATGAACATTGGCTACGAGCTATGTCCCTGGAAATTGATGCTTATGTCACTAATCATTCATGGGACCTTGAACCATCAACCTCGGTCCAAAATGTCATCGGCTGCAAATGCGTGTTCACTAAAAAAATACCATCTGAATGGTGATCTAGAACGCTACAAGGCACGCCTTGTTGCTAAGGGTTTCACAAAACAATTTGGAATTGATTATTCAGAGACTTTCAGCCCGGTGATCAAATCAACAACAGTTCGCTTGGTTCTAGAAGTCACTATTACTTTATCTTGGCCAATAAGGCAACTCGATGTCAATAATGCATTTCTAATAGGGGAGCTAACAGAGACAATATATATGACTCAACCCCTGGGATTGGTTGATAAAGATAAACCAGATCATCTTTGTCGCCTCCGCAAGCCGATATATGGCTTAAAATAAGCTCCAAGGTCATGGTATTTATCTTTAAAACAACATCTCTTACAAACGGGTTTTACAAATTCCTTGGCTGATGCTTCCCTTTTTGTGCACTCGTATGGCTCCACGATCACTTATGTTCTTGTTTATGTGGATGACATTATTGTCATTGGGAATGACTCAATCTTTGTCCAGCATGTTCGTCTCTCCTTTGCAGAAAGGTTTTCCATATAGGATCCTGTTAATCTTCACTATTTTCTTTGGATCAAAGCACATCGGACATCACAAGGTCTTCATCTTGTGCAACGTAAGTATATCATGAATTTACTTGCTCGGAATAACATGGCAGATGTTAAACCAGTCTCGACACCAATAGATGCTTCATCGAAACTTGTGCTTCACGGTATTCAGCTTTATGATGGCTCCCAATATCACTCGGTGGTGGGAAGTCATCAATATTTGGATTTTACTCGCCCTAATATATCTATGCGGTTAATCGTCTCTCTCACAATCATTGGCAAGCGGCAAAACATGTGCTTTGGTATCTTGTTGGCACTGCTACTCATGGTATCTTTCTTCCCAAGGATTCTTCTATAGACCTTCATGCCTTCTCTGACGTTGATTGGGCGGATGACACAGACGACTTTGTCTCCACCAATGCTTATGTTATATATATTGGTTGCAATTTTATGATCCTCTGAGAAATAAAAAGGTGTGGCAGAGTATGCTCTGAGGTCTCTTGGATATGCTATCTACTCTCTGAATTGGGCATTACATTGCCACCAGCTCCGGTTATCTATTGTGATAATATAGGCGCAACATACCTTTGTGCATATCATGTTTGGGAATTTAATGAAAAAGCCCTCAACTTTGTCCGGTTCCATTTTTAACCATAAATTTTTTTTTAGTTAAAAACCCCATGAACTAAATACTGTTAATAAATTTAACCATCCGTCTAGAAAAACTAATACCCCTATTCTTTAAATCAATACTTAGACCCGATTACTCACCGCTTAGTCGGTAGTCCCACCCCATCTGCCTTGATTAATGATTAATCCCTTGAAATATTAGTTATCGGATTACTTTCCACCTAACCCGATTACTTTCCACCTAACCCGATTACTTTCCGTCTGATCGTATATACTTCGATTATTTTGGATTGCAAGTAGAAAACAATTTTTTTTGTTATTTTGACGTCTACATATGGAGTTTGTGATGTTAAACTATAACTTATGTTCATAATTTTAATGAAAATCATAAAAAATTGGGGTTAAGAATTATATATTTTCATGTGTTTACTGCAGTTTTTTAAAAAAATATTATATAAACGATTACTTATAATGGATTAACGTGTTTTTAAAACATAAATTACCCCTAATCCCCGATTAATCCTTGTTTATTCTAAGATTTTTTCGCTAGGCGCTTGTCGGGCGCTCGGGGTAGGCCTAGCGATTAAGCGGAAAGTAATCAAGTCTAGGTGAATATTTTACAACAGGGGTTTTAGCTATTTGCTACTTTCCGTGCAGATCAGATTATTTTTCAGATATCGGATTCATGCCGTAAAATTTTAAATTTCTTTTCATTAAACTCCCCTAAGAACAAATGTTGTTGTTTTGTTTCATTTAATACAACAATTAGCTTCGTTAAATAGAAATTGTTAAAGGCTAAATGTTTTCGTAGATGAAGGATTAAATTTATTAACGTTTTTTAGTTCAGGGTTTTGTTTACTAAAAATATAGTTCATGGTTAAAAAACGGAACGAGACAAAGTTGAGGGTGTTTTTCATTAAATTCCCATCCTGTTTTCTACTCACGTATGAAGCATATTTGACTATCATTTCATTTCGTAATTTAGTGCAAATTGGTGCTCTTCGGGTCTCCCATGTGTCTACACACGATCAACTGGCCGACGCATTAACTAAGCCACTCCCTCGAGCTCGTTTTCATAATGAAATGGGGCGTATCATAGATCAATCACATAACATGATTTCCTCTATTGTATCTTCTATCTTGATAATCATGTAATGAATTATATATTCAGAGTTTTCTTTGCATCATTAGTCTAGTACCTCACCCTAATATGTGCAACCATGTGCAAAAACTACGGAGTATTCAGACCGACATAGATTTTTTTTGTTAGAATTAAGTTGTGTAGTTTGTATGGATAAATTTTTGAGATGATTTAGTAGTTGTGATTGATGGTGATGTCGAATACCGGTTCCATTCCTCCACTATAATAAAAGAAAAAAAAACGAATTCAAAAAAATAAGCAGAAAAAGGAAAAGAAAAGGAACCGGAAAAGTCGAATTGTTATTTTAGTTTTTGAAAGCATCAAGAGAACTTACAGTTTAATGAGAGTTTGAGATTGTTTTGGTAATCTATGCGAAAGGGAAGCTATGTACCTCTCAATTGGTATGTCTCTCACTGTGATTTTGCGTAATGACTTGCATTCATTCGCATTCGTTGGAACCCCGAAACACTTGAGCCACCAAAAACAAACCTTAAAACCTAAACCATAACGTGTTTGATACCCCTTTGTGAGAGTGCACGCATTACTTTAATGAATGCTTAAAGGTTGAGTTCTTTGTTATTTCAGGGTTTAGTATTGATGCTATATGTATGAAGAAGTACGGCAGAGTACAATTTGTTATTGAACCTGCATTGGTGGTTTGCAGGCGATTCATGTTTTCAAACTTCTTCTTTCGATGAAAACATTTGCTTTACTTGTGGACAAGCAAAGGTTTAAGTCGGGGGGAGTTGATATGTCGTATTTTTGGTGTCTTTTCTCTCAAGTTTTAGCGTAGTTTCTGAGTCTATTATGTCATTGTAGCGTCTTTTAGAGTCTTTTTGGTTGAGTCTTGAGTTTTCTGCAGATTACGGGACATTACGAGAGAATATGAAGTTTTACATGTTTTCGGGACGATTATGAGACAACGCAAGCATGAACGAGAGGAAACCGATCGATCTATACTAGGATCGATCGATCCAAGCCGCTGGATGAAAGAAGAGAGAACGAGCGACATACCAGGATCGATCGATCCAAGCCGACGAATGAAGGAAGAAGGAGTGGACTAAACGATTGGATCTGCCGGATGTATCCGGTCGTGCAACAAATCAGACTTATCATATCTTTTATTTCTTTTTGCAAAATACCCAAAAACCTAATTTTATTTCTTACGTTTTTATTTATGCTTCTTTTATTTTCTGGAGAGACTTTCACCTTGTAAGCTACTCCCTGGGATTTGAGATTCATCTTTATGACAATTTGGAGAAGATTAAAAAACCCTTTTTCTTATTCTATTGCAATTCTATTGTGTCTTCTTCTTTGAATTTTGTTATGTCTTTTGTTATATCTGAGTAGATTTCTTAATTGGGTTCTAGGGTTCTAAGTAGGGGATTTAATGGTTTGATGTTTTGACGGTTCTAGGAAACTCAAACTCTTTGGTTCTACAATTCACATATATGATTGATCACCTTGTTTTAGATCTGCATGAAAGTGTTGATAGGTTGCTTAAATTCATGTGAATTTAGCAATATGCTCTTAGCCAACGACAGTTGATGTCAGGAATTATTGTGAACTTACTGAACTTGATTGATAATACAAGTTGATTAGGAGATCTCAAACGACAGTTTGTATGATTGATTAGTCAGATTTAGAGATTAATGTCTTGAAAGAGAATTAGTCTATTTAAGTGTTAATGTTGGAGAACAATTCTTATCTATTGAGTTTCTTGATTCATTCGTCTTGTTGATCATTATATCTCTGAAATACCCTATGACCCAATGTCTTTAATCTTGAAGTTTACATCGTTTATTTCTCAGCATTTTTATTTACAATTCTGAAAACCAAAATACATCTTTTGCGCTTTATCTATTTACAAATCTCGCAAGTCTATAGAGTACCATTGGTCTTTGTGGATCGAACCCGAACATACTACTGGGTACTTCACCGTGCCCTTTCGGTTTAAGTATTTCGGGTTAATTACTCGAGCAATCACTTTTCAAAAGAATGAGACGCGCAAACAAAAGACATTGGTGCCACCATCTCCCTAACCGTCGAAAGAGGCCTTACAATGTATGTGATTTCCCAGACTAGCTCGGCATAATCCACTGCACTCTCGACAAGAGGTCGAGACTTCCGCCCATTGTTGAACGAAAGCCATGGTCTTCCTCTTAGAAGAGTCCGCTGCTACATTCTCCCCTCGCAGTCTTTTATCTGCTTGTTTCGCAGCAGCCCGCTCCTCAGCAACTCGATCAGCACCAACCTGATCCCCTTTAGCGGCCGGCTCTTTGATAGATTGCTCCTCGTTAGGAACATGAGTCTGTTTGGCGACAGGCACTTCAAATTAAAAACATGGGTCTATTTATTTTAGCCTGGCGAACAAAGACCCGTTCAACATTTTCTTGGGTTAGAGCCACTTCACCATCAACCGGAGCACTCTAATCTTACGGATCAACGGCGATAGTTATTCTTCCCTGAGGTTAAGGATCTTTTGGAGTTTCCCGAGCTCTTGGAGGAGATACCACCAACTCTTCGTCGTAATCAGGAATATCGTACTACATTTTCAACAACATTCCTGAAAGATGAAGGATTAGAAAATTGAAGTAAAACCATTTCATGGTTAGTAAAAATAGGAGAGATGTACGGCGGACAAGATGTGATGTCTGCTCGCTTCTTTCTTACTCATTCTTCAGAGATTTCCTTCCAGAAAATGTTGGCTGCCGGGAAACACTCCAGTGCCGCAATAAACGCATCTGAAAGCTGCTCCCTGACTATGGTAACACAAGCTGAAAGAGAGAAATAACAAGGTTAGGAACGAAAGAGAGAATTGGCATCAGAATGACTAGACTAACAGGGATCTACCGGGCGAAAGATCCACTCAGTTCGATAAATCATCGCCGGAATAAAACCCGCTTCTCTGTTGATCCTCACAAAGAAGAAACGCAGCGTCTAGTTGTCAATCTTGCCAGGCATCCCGTCCAGAATCTTTGAATTAAGAGTTAAAAGAAGGGTAAAAGGTCTTGAGATCCGCATAAGTCTTCTTGTGAGTCGTCAGCGAATAAAAAATATGATTTGTCAACTCAATACCGTGCTCGGCATGAAGCACGAAGGCAGGTCGCGAGCTTGGCACTACCTTACAAAGATCTCGTAGAGAGGACCCCATATGTGTTACCTCGTGAAAAAACTCTTGTATAAACACACGAAGCCTCTTGGGGGAATCCAAGGGCGTTCTCGTGACCTGGGAATCCTAAACTCGCATAAAGGGAACTTCTCCCTCATGGTCTTCAAAGATTCCACCCACGACCATGTTGAACAGCATCCCTGGCTGTATGGGAGTTTTGCGACTTCGGGATCTTCGATTTTTTTAGAACTTTAACCTCTCTAGGGCTTTTGCTTCGCCCTCTTTGTCCTCCTTCAACACCCCGACCTCGTCGTTCCCTACGATCGACCTGATCGCAACCACGTTCTCCAATTCTAATCAGTTGAGCTATAGACGTAGTATTGGGATTTTTCAAAGACGTCCCGGTTTCTCCATCTCGGAAAGATCCCCGAAGAGCCAAAGGGACGTTGTCCTCATCATCGTCTTCATCATCACATGTTGCTATGATCGATGATATATCATGGTTTTTACCCATTAAAGACCATGATATAAGTCCTTTTATCTAGTCTTTCTAATGTTTCCGTAGTCTTTTAGAGTCTTTTCAGGTTTTAGCATGTTTGGAGCTTAATTGGAGTTTTTAGAGCATTCTGGAGCTTTTTGGCATTCGTTGAAGACGTTCCCACCGATGGATTGAGCTCAAATTTGGACACGAGATAGATCAATGGATTAGCTTTCATTTGGAAGTGGTTTAAAGCAATTCCAACGGTGCGATCAAAAGTTATGCCAGTTTTCGTGAAGACAGTCCAGTCTGGCGAACATCAGAAATGTCCTGGTATCGACCGATACCAGCTGGTCTCGATCGATGCCGACTGCAGGAAAGGAAAACGCGACTTTCTACGACTTAGAAGAATCTGCCTTTTGGCCCAGAAGACTTTATTATTAACAAGAAAGCCCAGAACGTGTTTTAGACTTATAAATAGGGTTTTCAGCCACTGTTTAGGCTACGCTTTATTCTATGCTTGATTTTACTTTATTCTTACTTTGATGATCTATTCAATCATGTTGTTTTCTTCATTTTGCATGTCTGAGTAGATCCCTTTTAGGTTTAGGGTTTTCTCATTAAGGATTTCATGGCATGTTAGATAGATTGATCTATTAGGGTTCATAATCAATTGAGTTCTTCACCATAGGTTGTTCTCAAGGCTAGTTCTAGGTTGACGAATCTGGAATCTAGATTTTAGGATTATTGATTATTCACGGAAGTGAGATTGATAACCTGACAGAACCTAGGGTGAGCAAAATAATTATCTGCAAAGGAATTTGGTTTAATTATTTTGTGAACATATCAAACTTGGACATTAAAGCTGGTTTAGATCTTTAGGATTTGCAAAGGAATTTGGAATTCTAGGATTTAGACTTAGATAGTTTTCGCAACGACAGTTGGTTAATTATATCTTAGTGATTTGAGTTCGAGAACAGTGCTTAACCTGAACCCTGTTGATTGATTTGTCTGCATTCCTTGATTTCCTGAGAAATACCCTAGGCCTATATCCTCTCCATTGATTTTACATCTTTTAATTCTGCATATTTATATTCTCGCTTGATTGATTTGGCTTAGCGTAATTTGATTCTTGAAATCTATTGTGTGATTCTCTGAGTCTTTGTGGTTCGACCCCTAGAATATTACAGCGACTGCTTAGATACTTTAGGGTATTAATTTTGAGCATATCAATCGATTGAGGAGATTCACTCCTGTGACTCGGCGAGCCTCTGTATCAACAGGAGGAATCAGAATTTGAGCTACACTCATCGCAGATACCATCAAACATATCCAACATGATTGCGAGAAATGGAAAAGAGCCGGAAAGTGAGATGGATGAACCGAATGGTTCCCGGAGAGCCCTAACGAAAAGAAAAACAAAAAAAAATATGAGATTAAGAGAGGAGTGACGAACCTGTTGTTCTTCCCGCGAGCTCCGGCAAAAGGAGAAAGGAAACCGGCAAGGTAGAAAAGAAGGAAGTGAGAAGAGTGTTTCAGCGAGGGAAAGGTTTGAGAGCGAAATGCGTGAAGAAAGAAGAAGAGAGAGACTATTAGGGTGATATTATATAAAAGGAGGAGACCCTTCACCTTCGTCACAAGAATCTAGAAAGGCGTGTGAATCCTTGAAAATCATATTATTGCGCCCATGCGATCTCAACACGTGGCAAGACGACATCGGAACTACGAATATATCAATGATGAGGCTGCTCACAAATCTCACGCGCAGACACGAAGCGCGACGCTCCCGTTTCCACGAATTGATTAGACTCAAACTCTTGTTAAATGTTAAGCATCAGGTTAGGATTCAAATCGACTCTCCTTCGAGCCGGGGCTAGAACTATATAAAATCCCTACTCAGATAAATCTTCGCACACCAAACTGGGGGCTATTATTGGATGTAGGATTGACATCCTACCAGCCCAGCCCAACTCGGGGCATCCAAGGCCCATCAGCCAAAAGCCCATGAAGAAGGCCAGCTATTTGTCGACCAGCTGTTCGTTGACCCCGTCACATCGGGCGCAAGGCTCGAGGAGGCAAGTGGTCGCTCTGACACAAAGTGTGACTCGACAAGAGGGCTGATTTTGCCGCTCACGTTGGGCGGGAGATATGCATCGTCGCACATGCGCTGGGTGGGAAATATGGTTGGTTCACTATAAATACCCCATGTAGTTCATTTCTTATAGTGATTGAAAATCATTGAATCGTTTGCACCCGAGCTGAAACTCTAAAACCCTTCTAAATATTCCGATGAATTGTTTAGAATGCTAATTGAAATCCCAGCTGATTCAGTTCGTACTTCTAGACGACCACTGTCGTGGTCCCTGATACTTCATAAGTTCACTAAGTTCACTAAATTCACAATACTTCCTAACATCAACTGTCGTTGGCTAAAAGCGTATTGCTCAATTCACATCAATTCTAGCAACCTATTAACACTTTCATGCATAGATAAACCTAAGATCTAAAACAGGGTGATCAATCATATTCTAACATTAGGCACATGTGAATTGAAGAACCTAAGATTTAGAGTCTCCTAGAGCAGTAAAATCATCAAATCATTAGATCTCCTACTTAGAACCTTAAAACCTAATTAAGAGATCTACTCGTACATAAATAAAGGACTAGCAAAAATCAGAGAGGAAGACATAATAAAAATTGCAATTGATTAAGAAAATAGGGTTTAGAAATCTTCTCCAAATTGTCAGGAAGGATCAATCTCTAATCCCTGGGAGTAGCTTACAAGACGAAAGTCTCTCCAAATAAAAATAAAGAAGCGTAAAGAAAAGTATCCCCAAAAACTAAAATTAGGTCTTCGGGTATTTATACCCTCTTGCAAAAATAAATAAAAGATAAGATAAGTTTGAGTTATTGTGCGATCAGATTAATCGATCCTAATTGGGATCAGTCGATTTCATCCTCTTGAGCACATCCGGCAGCATGGACCGATCAATCCTAGTGTTGATCGATTGATCTCTTCTCCTTCATTTTTGCTTTGTCTCGCGATCATCCCGAAAAACAGGTAAAGACTTCTAATTCCTGCGTAACGTGTCGTATTCTGTAGAAAACTAAAGACTCGACCAAAAAGATACTAAAGGACACTACAAAGACATAGAAGACTCAGAAAAAACAAAAACGTAAGATGAAAGACATAAAAAATACAACATATCAACTCTCCCCGACTTAAACCTTTGCTTGTCCTCAAGTAAAGCAAAAGTTTTCATCGAAAGAAGAAGTTTGAAAACATGAAAACTCACACATTGTTTTGGGATCATGCCTTGAATCTATCGTCTGCAAACTACTGATGCAGGGTAAATATCAAACTATACTCCACCGTACTTCTTCATACCTGTAGCAACAACACTAAACCCCGGAATCACAAAGAACATTCAGAATCTATGAGCTTAACCTTTTAACATTTATTAAAGTTATGCGTGCACTCTCACAAAGGGAATATCAAACACGTTATGGTCTAGGTGTTAGGGCCAGTTATGGTAGCTCAAGTGTTTAGGATTTCCTGCGAATGCAAATGGATGCATGTCAGTATGCAAAATTACAGTGAGACACAGACCAATTGAAAGGTACATAGCTTCCTTTTTTGCCTAGATTATCAACCCAACTCAAACTTTCATTAGACTGTAAGTTCCCTTGATGCTTTTGAAAACTAAAGATAGAAAATCGACTTTTCCGGTTCTTTTCCTTCTCCTTTTCCCGTTTATTTCTTTGAATTTTTTTTATTTATTTATTTTATAAGGCGGGGGAGTGGAACCGGTTCTCGTCTTATATAAGCTGCATAAAAATGGTAACTTATATAAGTTTAAAGATAGCGTCAGTAAACGAGTGACATCCTCCCCAAGACTTGCTTCACACCGTCTCGGTGTGAAAACAAACCTAGAGGAAGTGCCACTGATATATACGATAGAAAATGAAAAAGAAGTAAAGAAAACAAAGGACAATACGGGGAAAAGAGATTACTAGTAATCAGTGATGATGAGGAGGACTCTCGCTTGCGCTCTGCCTCTAACCAGGGTGGGTCCTACCTAAAATTTATATAATAATTTTTTTTTATATTTTTTTTTCGAAGCCCCTTTTTTTACGTGGGGATCGATCGATCCGAGAGTGGATCGATCAATCTAGCTCATCTAAATTGATCCGGCGCGATGGATCGATCGATCCAGTCCATAGAACGATACATCTAGCTGACAAAAATTCATACGGCAAGAGTGATCGATCGATCGGTGTGGGATCAATCGATCTGATGGACCAAAACATATCCGGCAAGGATGAACGATTGATCCACAAAAGGATCAAATTATCTGTGTTTCTCAAACATGTCCGGCAAGAACGATCGATCGTTCCACCAAGGATTGACCGATCTGTCATGTGTAGGTCCTACTATCTGTATCACACGAACACACAGGTAAATCCTACTAAAAACGATCAGTCTGACAGCCAGATTAAGTTTAAAATCAAAAACAAAGAGAAAGAAAAACCTAAAATGAAAAGCATATAAAAAGTACCTAGTGGGTTGCCTCCCACCAAACCCTTGTTTTAGGTCATTAGCTTAACCCTATTCGCATGGATCAAGAGGTGAGAGAGGAGGAGCTTGCTCCAAAACAAGGTCCCAAGTCATTCATCTTCAGCTTCATAACTCTATCCATAATCCATTTCAAAACTATTTGCCATGTTTCTTAAAACTAAGAAGTGAAAATACTCCTAGCTCTGGAGAAAGTTTTTGAGGTTCCCTTACGCTCGCTTGTAGCAGATACCCTTTTGATCAGAGAGTGAGAATCCTTATTCAAGACCTCTTTGACCTCGCTCTATCCAATGCATTTCTTTCATGCTCATCACTAAACTCATCATTAGTGTCGATAGAAAATGCATGGCCTTCAATGGTGGGGTTCTTCATTGTCTTTGTCATATGAAACTCCAAATCATGGTCTCCAATTTGCAGTTTGATCTTACTGTTCCTCACTTTGATCATAGGTCCAGCAGTGTTCAAGAATGGTCGAACAAGGATGAAAGGATCATGTGGTTCTTTGTCTAGCTTCAAGGCAATGAAATCAGTTGTAATTTAGAAATTTCTAACTCTCACGTGTACGTCTTCTACCAAACCAACAGGGAAACGCACAGAGCGATCAACAAGTACTAATGAGATCCTCGTTGGTTTGAAATTGGTGATCCCCAAACGGTCTGACACAGAAAAAGGCATCAGACTAACACTAGCTCCTAGGTCACAAAGGCATCTTTCAAACCTGAATTTCTTAATCCGACAAGGTAATACAAAACTCCCTGGGTCATCTAGTTTCTTTGGAATAACGGCTGAAATGATGGCACTGCATTCAAAATTAGCCATATCCGTCTCTACTGCCACATCTACCTTGTCGATAAGTGTCACCGTGCTTTGCTGATGTCTCTCAGACTCCTCTAACTTAACATACTCTTTCCCATTGGAGATTATCATGACTCCTTCTCCAATGGTCTTCTTGGTAGATAAAATATCTTTCAAGTGGTTTCTGTAAAGTGGATTTTTCAGGACAAGCTCTAAGAGAGGAAGTTTGATGTGCAGTTGTTTTATTATCTCATCAAAGCGTGCATACTCCTTCTCCCTATGAATCTTCAGGTGATGATCTGGGAATGGAAGCTTAGGAATATAGGGTGGTAACTCCACAAAAAGTGGTTTATCATCCATAACAGGTTTGTCCTCAACACTGGTGTTAAGGGAAACAACCTGCTCTGTTTTTATTATGGTCCATATCAGCTTCATCATGTTCCTCTTGAATCATGACTGCATAACAATGCTCCTTAGAGTAAGAGTCTGCTTTTCTTGGAGGGTTACAATCTGGTTTCTTAGAAATTGAAGAAATTTGAGCTCCTTGATTCTCAAGAGTCTTGACATGCACGAATAACGTTGAAACCTTCCCATTGAGATCATGGTACATGTCGTCTACTTTAGCGTTTATGTCAATAGAACACTTCTTCTGTCCCTCTAGAAGTTGTCGCATCATATTCTTCAGCTCATTATTTTGAGATGCTTGAATAGGTGCGCTCAAAGGAGCTTGAGGAGTATGGCAACTTCCTTGGAAGTTGTTATATAAGGGCTTTTGCTGGAAAACCCCCGGTACAATCTGCTTAGGCTGAAACTGCTGTCCTTATGTTCCTACAAGTGCTGGATAAAGATCCTGCAGAGTTTCAACGTTGGTGCTTCTGTAGGATAGGTTGGGATGATTCTTGTAGTTCAGGTTGAAACCTTTGTTCTTAAAATTTCCTTGTCCATTCACGTAGTTCAGCTCTGCTAGTAGATTCTCACACCCGTCTCCAACTACCTCATGGTACTCTTGACCATCCCCTGAGTCTTCTACAAAATGCACTCCTCGCTGGTATCGCCTTAGAAGCTGCTCAACCTTGGCTGTCAACTCTGCAATCTGGTTTGACTCTAAAACTCCACTGCTCTTAGGCGATCTGTCGTAGTCAACACAATGATTGTTGTTGTTGGCTGCAGGTTCTCAGTCAAATTTTGAGCTTCTTCCTGAGTCTTAGTCATGAAGTCCCCATTACTAGCTGTATCCAAGGCCATTTTGTACCTCTCATCAACTCCTCTGTAAAAAGTGTTGATGAGTGTTGTATATGTGAATCCATGGTGAGGCCATTCTCTGTAGTAATCATTGAACCTTTCCCAAGCCTCATAAAATGACTTTGTGCCTCCTTACTTGAAGTTGGAAAAATCTTGTTCCTAAGCAGAGTCGTGCTAGCCTGAGTGAAGTACTGCGACAGAAATGCAGCCTTGCAGTCTTGCCAAGACCGAATAGAACCAGGTTCCAATAACTTCAACCAACGGTGAGCTTTGTCACATACAACCTGCACTTGACATCATCATCAGGGATGCCATTCATCCTAGTCGTGCCACACACCTCCTCAAAGTTATCCAAATGATAAATAGGGTTCTCAGAAGGTAGACCATGAAACTGATTCTGCTTCACAAGAGCTAACAATCCTGGCTTGATCTCAAACTCATTCCTGTTGATTGGAGGGTGATGGATTCTAGAACGTTACATCCTAGCATTGGGAGCATCATGATCCCTCAAAGTGCGCCTAGCAGGCGCATGCCTCTGATTCTCACGGTTGCCTCCAAGAGGAGGAGCCTCCAGTTCCCTCTGGTCATCATCGTCGTGCTGATCACCAGCCCTGAGCAAGTTTTTGTAATTCGCATTGAGAGCATTCATTTCTGTTTTCTTCTTACCAAGCGCTTCTCTCTTTCTTTCTCTTTCAAACTTTCCGAGATCCTCTTGATATTCAGTCAGATGTGCTGAGCCTTAGCTGCGGGTCATACACCTGAAAACACCAAAAAGAAAACACGAGAAAAAAGATAAGTAACTAAAAATAAAAATGCCTTAGTCTAAGAACTAATCCTAAATCTATAGGTAACGCAATTGGTCCCCGGCAACAGCGCCAACTTGATTGCTCGAGTAATTAACCCAAAATACCACAAGGGAACGGTGAAGTGCGCAGTAGTATATTCGAGGTCGATCAACAAGGAACAATAGTACTCTATAAATTTTTGAGATTCGTAAATAGTTAAAGCGTTGAAGTTTTGTTTTCGTTTTCCAAGTTGTAAATAGCAATGCAAAGAAATAAACGATGTAGATTATATGATAAAAGGCATTGGGTCGTAGAGAAGTAATGATTGACGAGATAAATGAAATAAGAAACTCAACAATTAAGCACCGTTCTTAAACATGAACACTAAGGTAGACTAATCCTCTTTCGAGGCATTAACCTCTAAACTTGACTATTCAATTTTACAAACCGTCGTTTGAGACCTCCTAGTCAACTCAGCGTTATCAAACGAGTTCACTAAGTTCACAATACTTCCTAACATCAACTGTCGTTGGCTAAGAGCGTATTGCTCAATTAACATCAATTCTAGCAACCTATTAACACTTTCATGCATAGATAAACCTAAGATCTAAAACATGGTGATCAATCCTATTCTATCATTAAGCGCATGTGAATTGAAGAACCTAAGATTTAGAGTCTCCTAAAGCAGTCAAATTATCAAAACATTAGATCTCCTACTTGGAACCTTAAAACCCAATTAAGAGATCTGTTCAGACATAATTAAAGGAATAGCAAAAATCAGAGAGGAAGACATAATAGAAATTGCAATTGATTAAGAAAATAGGGTTTAGATATCTTCTCCAAATTGTCAAGAAAGATCAATCTCTAATCCCTGGGAGTAGCTTATGATATATCATGGTTTTTACCCATTAAAGACCATGATATAAGTCCTTTTTATCGAGTCTTTCTATTGTTTTGGAGTCTTTTAGAGTCTTTTCAGGTTTTAGCATATTTGGAGCTTAATTGGAGTTCTTAGAGCATTCTGGAGCTTTGTGGCATTCGTTGAAGACGTTCCTACCGATGGATTGAGCTCAAATTTGGACACGAGATAGATTAATGGATTAGCTTTCATTTGGAAGTGGTTTGAAGCCATTCCAACGGTGCGACCAAAAGTTATGCCAGTTTTCGTGAAGACAGTCCAGTCTGGCAAACACCAGAAATGTCCGGGTATCGACCGATACCAGCTGGTATCAATCGATACCGACTGCAGAAAAGGAAACCGCGACTTTCTAAAACTTAGAAGAATCTGCCTTTTGGCCCAGAAGACTTTATTATTAACAAGAAAGCCTAGAACGTGTTTTAGACTTATAAGTAGGGTTTTCAGCTACTGTTTTGGCTACGCTTTATTCTATGCTTGATTTTACTTTAATTCTAGTTTTTGCTTTTGAGGGAGACAAGTCTGAAACTCTGTTGGGACAGAAGATTTCGAACCCTTTGTTATTTCTTACTTTGATGATCTATTCAATCATGTTGTTTGCTTCATTCTGCATGTCTGAGTAGATCCCTTTTAGGTTTAGGGTTTTCTCATTAAGGATTTCATGGCTTGTTAGATAGATTGATCTGTTAGGGTTCATAATCAATTGAGTTCTTCACCATAGGTTGTTCTCAAAGCTAGTTCTAGGTTGACGAATCTGGAATCTAGATTTTAGGATTGTTGATTATTCACGGAAGTGAGATTGATAACCTGACAGAACCTAGGGTGAGCAAAATAATTATCTGCAAAGGAATTTGGTTTAATTATTTTGTGAACATATCAAACTTGGACATTAAAGCTGGTTTAGATCTTTAGGATTTGCAAAGGAATTTAGGAGTGGAAGGTGGAAGATGGATTAACTTGTTAATTTGAATCATAGTCAGTTTTTTTCAGAATTCCATATATATTAGCCTCTCAAGCAAAAAGCAGTGTTTTAAGCTCTAGGGAAGAATGAGTCATCAAGTTGGTATGTTGTTATGAAGGTCTTCAAGAAATTACAAGTAAGGAAGATTTTCAAAAAGGAATTACAAGATTATAGGGTCCATTACAATCAGATAGATGATAGATTACCATGGATGAAGCTGAATAATGCCGAATGATTGTGAAGGCATATATGTGTTAAATGTAGCTTCTTTAATCATTTTCTACATTGTTGTCTTTTGATCTGTCTATGATTGCTTGGCATTAAGGCTTGTTAGTTGTTATGTTTATATTGTGAGATATACTTAATAATTAATATAACTTTAACATAATTGTTATGTCATTGTTTCAGATGATTCTAACTCTATTTTGTTTGATTCTAACTTATCTTTTGTCATTTGTTTTCAGGTGAATTAAATGAGACACGCTGAAAAAGAACACTAAGGAATAAGCAAAAGAAGATAAGCAAGTCATGAAGAGGTTAGAATATGTGCGTATGTGGAAGCATATCTGTAGAAGACCAAAACTGTAGCAGATCCAGAGCAGTTGGAAGAGCTCACAAATGTCAGCTCGAGAGATGGAAGAAGCTTAAGACATGTACCCAGTCGAGAGCAGATGGAGACTATGTAGAACAGGATCGAATGAAAGAAGAGGTAGAAGGTTGAAAGTTAAATTTTCAGAACATAGAGTTGACTATGTAAAGAACGGGACCAAGATAAAGATGGCAAGGATAGACGCCATATATTACAATTGGGAAATGGTGATAGAGATAGATATATGTTGGTCAACAAATACCGGGAAAACGACGGCAAACACCCCAAAACGGTTTTAGAGACGGATTTCGACGCGAGACGGCGACGTGGTGTGGTAACCAAAAATAAACAATAGAGAAGTGAAACTAAATTAGGATAAGGTTTTGAATAAATATACATAATGTGAGAAAAACCTGATGGTGTTTTATAGTAAAGCACTGTACCGTTCGGACAATTAACGACGATATCCTGGATTGTTGGAGATTCATGCATATATAGATCTCTTTTTTATTGTCACAATATATACCTTGGTTATGTATTTAAAATGGACATTAAGAAGTACACAGTTAACAGAGAATTACTGCATATTCCTATAGCAATATCAAAGTATCATAATCTCTTTCTCTAAGGCACTATATTTTGATCTCACAGGAGTACTAACAATTGCTGCTGACACAGTAGAACATCAGATGCACTCTCCATAGGCAGTACAACGACCACAAACAGTATCGTTCCGCAGGACATATCTAAACCTTGGCTCGGGATAGCTTCAATGATGGCAAACACTGTGTGCCACAGCACATGCTGTTATGCTTTAAAGCTACCGACGCTCAGTAAAGAAATCAGAAGAACCGACGAGAAATAGTGAAAAACAAACGAGAAGATACCTGTGCGCAGGGTATCGACCGATACCATTGCTGGTGTCGATCGATACTCGGATCATGGCGTCGATGAATTCTCTTTTCCTCCTGGTGTCGATCGATACCCAATGGGTATCGATCGATGCTGATCATCTGAAACGTGAAAACATGAAAAATCAAAAACAAAACCAAAAAGAAAAGTAATAGAAATGTACCAGTGGGTTGCCTCCACTAAGCGCTTGTTTAAAGTCATTAGCTTGACGGTGGCGGGACTCAAGTGTCGGTGGCTCGTCAGAAAGATGTTGAGAACTTATTCCCAGGCAAGTCTTACAACCGGACATCACAGCTTCAGAGTTCTGCTCAACATCCTCTCGACAACATCTTTCCCTTTCTCCTTCAGCTCTGAAGTAAGGAGTACTCTAACCTTAGAGAATGGTTTCGAGGTTCCTTTGCACTTTACCCTATACTCGACCGAATCGCCGGTACATCTCTGAGGGTGAGAGTGACATGGGTAGCGCCCTCGGCTTCTTTGTTCTGCACTTTCTCTGTTGCCCTGGCCGTTTTGATATCCTTCTTGGTGAAAGAAGGACCATCAAACACATCTGTGACAGTTGGCTTGTCATGAAGTCTGTCCAAAGGATCACTCACTAATGTCTCTCCTGTGACAACAGTGATGCATGAGACATATGTTGAGGCTCTTCCAGGAGGGATGGCTGTGTAGTAGACCTCTTTGTCAATGTAGGAGAATGAGATTCGCCTACTGGGTGTGTCCATAATAGCACCGGCTGTAGCCATAAATGGCCTCCCAAAAATCAGAGGCGTACTAGATCGTGTACTCATCTCCACAACCTGAAAGTCAGTAGGAAGCAGACAATCTCCTACTTTGACGAGTAAATCCCGGATTGTTCCATATGGGAGCGAGGTGGAGGAGTTTGCGAATGTAAGAGACGTCTCAGGGGATCGAATATCAGCACCCTATTCGCTCAGCAACTGCCCTGGACATTACATTAACGCTAGACCCTGAATCAACAAGAGATTCCCAAATTCAACTCCAGAGATGGAGCATGGAACAGAAAATTTCCCTGGGTCTGCTATCTTAGTCAGCTGCTTCAGTGGTGGAGTGCTTCTGGCCTTGATGAAGAGTGCCTTATCTCTTCCGTAGTCTCCCTGCAATCTCGGAAGTGACTGAGCAAAAGGTGGTATTCCAAAGCTTCCTCAAAGGACAGTGCATATGGAATCCTCCTTACCATCTTCTCGAAACCAAGCAACTTCTTTGCAGTAATAGGGTCTCTCAGGTGTCTAGGTACTATAGGATATGGCACTTTGAGTTTGTAGACACGTTCCTCAACACTCCTCGTTGTTGTCACAGCTTCTGGCTCAGTGTGAGAGGGGTGTCGATCGATACTAGGTGAGTATCGATCGATGCTCTGGTTCTGCGTCGGCTCTGCAGGATGGTATCGATCGATACTAACGTATCTGGCTCAGAATCACCTCTGAGGGTGATTGCATGAACGTGCACCTGAGCCGTCTTTCCCTTTACAGTTGCTGAAGTCTGAGCTATCTGGGTTTCCAGTATTTGTGATGGATGCTAAGATTCTCAATCTTTCCATTCAGGTCTGTATACATAGCATCCATCTTCCCATTGAAGTCCACTGTCATCTTCTGTTGTCCCTCGAGAATTTGTTCTAGCATGCTTCCATCTTACTGTCTGAGAATTTGGGCGGCGGGTCTGGTAAGAGGAGTACCCGTTGGTGCGATTGTAGTCACCAAAACCAGCTGGTCTGTGTTCTGCTGGTATTGAAATCTCTGTCCCTGAAAAACCAGCACTTCCAACGTAGTTAACGCCTCTGACCTCATGCTCATCAGTAGTGTGGGCAGCTTTCTGTTGCTTACCCATCAGAAATTCTGCACCGAATCCAGCTTCGCGTGCACCTCAGCAATCTGCACTTTCGGGAATGTTCCCGTTCTGCGTCTTCCGCTCTAAATCGGCATTCTTGGTGCTATTGCTAGACGCCAAGTTCTCAATCAGCTCATAAGCATCCTCGGGATATCTCGTGTTGAAATTCCCGTTGCTTTGCAGCATCTAGAGCCATCTGATACCTCCAGTCAATCCCTCTGAAGAAAATACCAAGCAACTGAACCTGAGTAAACCATGATGAGGACAATCCCTCTGATACGACCTGAACTGATCCAAGCGGCTTTGAAAAGCCTCTGTTGCTCCCTGAGGAATTGGGAGATCTTGTTTCTCAGCTCCTCGATCTCGCATCATCATTGAAATTGTTCAGAAATGCGTTCTTGGTCTCCTCCCAGGTGGTAAGCGAACCAGGCGGGAGATTCTTGAGCCAGTAAGAAGCTTCTCCCCCGAGAGAGTATGGGAAGAGCTTGCAGAGAAGGTAATCATAGGACACTCCATTATAACTTGATGCTAGTGACCAAGTCCTCAAACCTCTCTACGTGATCCATGGGGTGCTCATCAGGAAGACCGTGAAACAGATGCTGGCCTACGAGTGAGAAGTATGCAGGTTCAGCTCAAAGTCATTCCTCTGGAAAGTGGGGATGCGAATCGCAGATCGATTAGCATAGAACAGGTCAGGCTTGTTGTACTCTCCAATGGTTCTACACGTTCGACCACATCATTCCCAGCGTGTCCAGCAACAACGGGTGGGATGATCTGGTCGGGAAACAGGAGCAGGGGCAATGACGTTCCCCCTCTGCATCAAGACGCTGTCCCCTCTCATTGCACAAATGACCCTCTTGGTCTCTCAGAGCTCCAGCTTCATCACGAATCAATACCACTGGATTGTTCATCTTAGCTTGTCTGCTCTGTTTCCGAAGTGTGCGCTCTAATTCAGCTAGTTCTTCGTTGGACGGGTTTACTAGCTGCGCGTTCTGGCTTCTGGTTTCACGTCTAGGCATAACCTGAAACACAAAAACGAAAAACCAAAACGTAAGTATCAGAAATAACTAAGAGTATCGATCGATACCAAGGTGGTATCGATCGATGCCAAGGTACTTAGTCGAAATTCTATCTATAATCTAATGGTGAATTTGAGTCCCCGGCAACGGCGCCAAATTTTGATATGCCTCAAAATTAATACCCTAAAGTATCTAAGCAGTCGCTACAGTATTTTAGGGGTCGAACCACAAAGACTCAGAGAATCACACAAATAGATTTCAAGAATCAAATTACGCTAAGTAATAAGAATGAAAACAGAAAAGGCAATCAATCAAAAGTAACAGTAAGATCAATGGAGAGGAAATAGGCCTAGGGTATTTTTCCAGGAAATCAAGGAATGCAGATAAATCAATCAACAGGGTTCAGGCTCAAATCACTAAGATATAATTAACCAACTTCCGTTGCGAAAACTATCTAGTCTAAATCTTAGAAATTCAAATC
>SMJT01000088.1:745701-847895 GCA_004349715.1 Crucihimalaya himalaica
ACTACTATGTCTAAATCTTAGAATCTCCAAAATCCTTTGCAAATCCTAAAAACTAAAACAGCTTTAATGTCCAAGTTTGATATGTTCACAAAATAATTAAACCAAATTCCTTTGCAGATAATTATTTTGCTCACCCTAAATTCTGTCAGGTTATCAATCTCACTTCGTGAAATAATCAACAATCCTAAAATCTAGATACCAGATTCGTCAACCTAGAACTAGCCTTGAGAACAACCTATGGTGAAGAACTCAATTGATTATGAACCCTAACAGATCAATCTATCTAACAAGCCATGAAATCCTTAATGAGAAACCCTAAACCTAAAAGGGATCTACTCATACATGCAGAATGAAGCAAACAACATGATTGAATAGATCATCCAAGTAAGAAATAACAAAGGGTTCGAAATCTTCTCTCCCAACAAGAGTTTCAGACTGTCTCCCTCAAAAGCAAAAACTAGAATTAAAGTAAAATCAAGCATAGAATAAAGCGTAGCCAAAACAGTGGCTGAAAACCCTAATTATAAGTCTAAAACAACGTTTTGGGCTTTCTTGTTAATAATAAAGTCTTCTGGGCCAAAAGGCAGATTCTTCTAAGTTGTAGAAAGTCGCGTTTTCCTTTTCTGGTGTTTGCCAGACTGGACTGTCTTCACGAAAAACTGGCATAACTTTTGATCGCACCGTTGGAATGGCTTCACACCACTTCCAAATGAAAGCTAATCCATTATCTATCTCGTGTGCAAATTTGAGCTCAATCCATCGGTAGGAACGTCTTCAACGAATGCCACAAAGCTACAGAATGCTCTAAAAACTCCAATTAAGCTCCAAACATGCTAAAACCTGAGAAAGACTCTAAAAGACTCCAAAACAATAGAAAGACTTGATAAAAAGGACTTATATCATGGTCTTTAATGGATAAAAACCATGATATATCAACTCCCCCAGACTTAGCCTTTGCTTGCCCTCAAGCAAACAGAAAAACCAAACCGGAGAAAGAAGTTTGAAAACGCGGAGACTCACCTGTTCCTGAAACACTGCAACGATCCTTCTTCCTAATATCTTCTCATTACTTTACCAGTCCCAGATCTAACCACCATGTACTTCTCCGTAGACTTTCGTGTTTTCCCAGAACCCACACATAGTATCGCAGCTTCACCATAAAACTACCATTGCCAGTTTCATCGCTGTAATCAATGTCCAAGAACTTCCAGATTCTTTCCAAAACATTATCATGACAAAAGAAATACCCGAAATTTTCACTCTTTTTGGTATTTGTTTCTCTCCCCAGACTTATTTTTGATCATGTTCTTTCTTTTTTTTCTTTTTAGCTTGCATATACACATTAAGGTCTGAGACGCGAGTATTGATGGTGTATCAAAATTGTAGGCGAATAGTGGTATCACGGGAAATTTTCCTAACCTCGCTTCCAACCTTTGTGTGATCATTCCTTCACAAGTAGAATAATGTGATCACTGGAAATTTTCCTAGCCCTCTACTCAGAAGAAAATCATCTCATCTTTATGCTCTTTTGTAATAACTTATAACAGGGGAAAGAAATACCATCACTTTAAACACATGGTCTCTTTTGTCAGATATGACTGAGGAATCAAGTTCTAGAAACACTAACCACATCGATGAAGTGGCAAAAAATTAGGCTCAGGTTTTGATAAAATCCACTGGAAACATGTGTGTTTTCTAGTCAACTGGTCAGCCTTTGGATTTTTCATTAGTCGATCTGAAAAACTGGTTCTGTAACAATGGACACTCAGAAGTAAGTCAGCACGAGGATTCCAAAACAAGATCAGTAATCTCCAGGACAATTTTGACTCAATAAAACAATTTTGACACAAAAATAACTGACTCTAAGAAAAACAAACACCGTTGTCAGCAACTACCTCCCAGACTTAAACAACACTGTCCCAGTGTTATCTAAGCTAGAGTCAGTAAAAGAAATCAGAAGAACCGAGAGGAATAGTGAAAAACAAACGAGAAGATACCTGTGCGCAGTATCGACCGATACCATTGCTGGTGTCGATCGATACTCGGATCATGAGTCGATGAATTCTCTTTTCCTCCTGTGATTCGATCGATACCAATGGGGTATCGATCGATGCTGATCATCTGAAACGTGAAAACATGAAAAATCAAAAACAAAACCAAAAAGAAAAGTAATAGAAATGTACCAGTGGGTTCGCCCCACTAAGCGCTTGTTTAAAGTCATAGCTTGCGGTGGCGGGACTCAAGTGTCGGGTGTCTCGTCAGAAAGATGTTGAGAACTTATTCCCAGGCAAGTCTTACAACCGGACATCACCAGCTTCAGAGTTCTGCTCAACATCCTCTCGACAACATCTTTCCCTTTCTCCTTCAGCTCTGAAGTAAGGAGTACTCTAACCTTAGAGAAGGTTTCGAGGTTCCTTTGCACTTACCCTATACTCGACCGAACGCGCGCGTACATCTCTGAGGGGTGAGAGTGACATGGGTAGCGCCCTCGGCTTCTTTGTTCTGCACTTTCTCTGTTGCCCTGGCCGTTTTGATATCCTTCTTGTGTGAAAGAAGGACCATCAAACACATCTGTGACAGTTGGCTTGTCATGAAGTCTGTCCAAAGGATCACTCACTAATGTCTCTCCTGTGACAACAGTGATGCATGAGACATATGTTGAGGCTCTTCCAGGAGGGATGGCTGTGTAGTAGACCTCTTTGTCAATGTAGGAGAATGAGATTCGCCTACTGGGTGTGTCCATAATAGCACGGCTGTAGCCATAAATGGCCTCCCAAAAATCAGAGGCGTACTAGATCGTGTACTCATCTCCACAACCTGAAAGTCAGTAGGAAGCAGACAATCTCCTACTTTGACGAGTAAATCCCGGATTGTTCCATATGGAGCGAGGTGGAGGAGTTTGCGAATGTAAGAGACGTCTCAGGGGATCGAATATCAGCACCCTATCGCTCAGCAACTGCCCTGGACATTACATTAACGCTAGACCCTGAATCAACAAGAGATTCCCAAATTCAACTCCAGAGATGGAGCATGGAACAGAAAATTTCCCTGGGTCTGCTATCTTAGTCAGCTGCTTCAGTGGTGGAGTGCTTCTGGCCTTGATGAAGAGTGCCTTAATCTCTTCCGTAGTCTCCCTGCAATCTCGGAAGTGACTGAGCAAAAGGTGGTATTCCAAAGCTTCCTCAAAGGACATGCATATGGAATCCTCCTTACCATCTTCTCGAAACCAAGCAACTTCTTTGCAGTAATAGGGTCTCTCAGGTGTCTGGTACTATAGGATATGGCACCTTGAGTTTGTAGACACGTTCCTCAACACTCCTCGTTGTTGTCACAGCTTCTGGCTCAGTGTGAGAGGGGGTGTCGATCGATACTAGGTGAGTATCGATCGATGCTCTGGTTCTGCGTCGGCTCTGCAGGATGGTATCGATCGATACTAACGTATCTGGCTCAGAATCACCTCTGAGGGTGATTGCATGAACGTGCACCTGAGCCGTCTTTCCCTTTACAGTTGCTGAAGTCTGAGCTATCTGGGTTTCCAGTATCTTGTGATGGATGCTAAGATTCTCAATCTTTCCATTCAGGTCTGTATACATAGCATCCATCTTCCCATTGAAGTCCACTGTCATCTTTCTGTTGTCCCTCGAGAATTTGTTCTAGCATGCTTCCATCTTACTGTCTGAGAATTTGGGCGGCGGGGTCTGGTAAGAGGAGTACCCGTAGGTGCGATTGTAGTCACCAAAACCAGCTGGTCTGTTGTTCTGCTGGTTTGAAATCTCTGTCCCTGAAAAACCAGCACTTCCAACGTAGTTAACGCCTCTGACCTCATGCTCATCAGTAGTGTGGGCAGCTTTCTGTTGCTTACCCATCAAGAAATTCTGCACCGAATCCAGCTTCGCGTGCACCTCAGCAATCTGCACTTCGGGAATGTTCCCGTTCTGCGTCTTCCGCTCTAAATCGGCATTCTTGGTGCTATTGCTAGACGCCAAGTTCTCAATCAGCGCTCATAAGCATCCTCGGGATATCTCGTGTTGAAATTCCCGTTGCTTGCAGCATCTAGAGCCATCTGATACCTCCAGTCAATCCCTCTGAAGAAAATACCAAGCAACTGAACCTGAGTAAACCATGATGAGGACAATCCCTCTGATACGACCTGAATCTGATCCAAGCGGCTTTGAAAGCCTCTGTTGCTCCCTGAGGAATTGGGAGATCTTGTTTCTCAGCTCCTCGGATCTCGCATCATCATTGAAATTGTTCAGAAATGCGTTCTTGGTCTCCTCCCAGGTGGTAAGCGAACCAGGCGGGGAGATTCTTGAGCCAGTAAGAAGCTTCTCCCCGAGAGAGTATGGGAAGAGCTTGCAGAGAAGGTAATCATAGGACACTCCATTATACTTGATGCTAGTGACCAAGTCCTCAAACCTCTCTACGTGATCCATGGGGCTCATCAGGAAGACCGTGAAACAGATGCTGGCCTACGAGTGAGAAGTATGCAGGCTTTCAGCTCAAAGTCATTCCTCTCTGGAAAGTGGGGATGCGATCGCAGATCGATTAGCATAGAACAGGTCAGGCTTGTTGTAACTCTCCAAATGGTTCTACCACGTTCGACCACATCATTCCCAGCGTGTCCAGCAACAACGGGTGGGATTCTGACTCCTGGCTCCCTCGCCTGAACAGGAGCCAGATGGGCCAATGACGTGTACCCCTCTGCACTCAAGACGCTGTCCCCCTCTCATTGCACAAATGACCCTCTTGGTCTCTCAGAGCTCCAGCTTCATTCATCGAATCAATACCACTGATTGCTCATCTTAGTCGTATCGTTGTCTGCCTCTCAGTTCCGAAGTGGTGCGCTCGTATTCAGCTAGCTCTCTTTCGATCTGGACCGGGCTTTACTGACGTCTGCCGTTCTGGCGACCGCTTTCCTCTGGGTTCTCGCACGCTGCATAGCAGCCTACACCTCGAAAGCTACTATACAAAACACGACAATCAATATCCCTATTCTAACAGCCGTACTAAGTCTATCAGAATCAATCCTACAGTCACAGTACCGATCATGTCGATCCATGACTACCCTAACGGTCAGGTACTCGCATCGATTGTCAGCCAGCTCCTTGGTACTTAGTCGCGGATCACTATTCTAATTCTATAATTCTACCAATGGCCTGTACTTGCAGGTGCACCGAGGTGACTCCCCCTACTCTCTACGTACCACATTATTCGCGCAAACGAGCGTGCCAATCTTCGATCTATCGCTCAAACACGCTTACGAACTCTCACACCACCTCACCATCAGTGATCTACACGCGCCCAGCCTCGGCCTTATCAGTGCATTCTAGGGCAAAAGAGAACCTCAGAACCACCACATAATGACTCCAGGAATCTCAGCAACAATGATTTCGAATCATGAAACTACGCTAAACGTACATAGAATGAAAATCAGGCCAACACATGGAACTCGAATCTCATAACCCGCAACTGCGCAGTCAACAGTAATAGACAATTGGGATGAGGTAAATAGACTCTGAGTGGTACTTTTCTCTCAGGGAAGATCAACGCGGCCGAAGATATTGCGACCGATCTAGTAATCTATATATCCAACGCAGTGCAGACGGGCTTTCCAGTGCTCCACCAATCCATCATAGAATATTATACATTAACCGCACCTCTCTCCGCTCTGCTCGATAAGACTATTCCCTTAAGCCGCTTCAACACTTTCTCTAACACATTCCGAAACTTTCCTTTGCAAATCCTAAAAACGAATTACTCTGAGAACCCCAGCTTATAAACTGGTGTCCTACAAGCTCTCTTCGAATTAGTGTTTCACTAGCCAAAAATAATTAGAACCAAAATCTTACACTTGTCGCACGAACTAATCTTATTTCGCTTCGACGCTCACACCACTAAGTTCCATGTCCAGCGTTCATTCATATCTCACTTCCAGCCCTGCCACCCGTGCAATACTAATTCACACCCAATCGTAAACCACTCGTACGATTCTCAGACTTCCGCTTCAACCCTCTAGCACATAACTAGCCTCTGAAGACAACCTAATGGTGAAGAACTTCAAATTGATTTATGAACACCTAACAGATCAATCTATCTAACAAGCCATGAAATCCTTAATGAGAAAACCCTAAAACCTAAAAGGGATCTACTCAGACATGCAGAATGAAGCAAACAACATGATTGAATAGATCATCAAAGTAAGAAATAACAAAGGGTTCGAAATCTTTCTGTCCCAACAGAGTTTCAACTTGTCTCCCTCAAAAGCAAAACTAGAATTACAAGATAAAATCAAGCATAGAATAAAGCGTAGCCAAAACAGTAGCTGAAAACCCTACTTATAAGTCTAAAACACGTTCTAAGGCTTTCTTGTTAATAATACAAAGTCTTTCTGGGCCAAAAGCAGATTCTTCTAAGGTTTTAAGAAAGTCTGCGCGGTTTCCTTCTGCAGTCGGTATCATTGATACCAGCTGGTATCGGTCGAACCCGGACACTTTCTGGTGTTTGCCAGACTGGACTGTCTTCACGAAACTGGCATAAACTTTTTGGTCGCACCGTTGGGAATGGCTTCAAACCACTTCCAAATGAAAGCTAAATCCATTTAATCTATTCTCGTGTCCAAATTTGAGCTCAATCCATCGGTAGGAACGTCTTCAACGAATGCCCAAAAGCTCCAGAATGCTCTAAGAAAACTACCAATTAAGCTCCAAATTATGCTAAAACCTGAAAAAGACTCTAAAAGACTCCAAAACAATAGAAAGACTCGATAAAAAGGACTTATATCATGGTCTTTAATGGGTAAAAAACCATGATATCATATTTCATAAGCTACTCCCAGGGATTAGAGATTAGATCTTTCTTGACAATTGGAGAAGATATCTAAACCCTAATTTTCTTAATCAATTGCAATTTCTATTATGTCTTCCTCTCTGATTTTTGCTATTCCTTTAATTATGTCTGAACAGATCTCTTAATTGGGTTTTAAGGTTCAAGTAGGAGATCTAATGTTTTGAATAGATTTGACTGCTTTAAGGAGACTCTAAACTTCTTAAGGTTCCTTCAATTCACATAGCGCTTAATGATAGAATAGGACTGATCACCAATGTTTTAGATCTTAGAGTTTATCTATGCATGAAAGTGTTAATAGGTTTGCCTAGAATTGCTGTTAATTGAGCAATACGCTCTTAGCCAACGACAGTATGTGTAGGCAAGTATTGTGAACTTAGTGAATCTCGTTTGATAACGCTGAGTTTGACTAGGAGTTCTCAAACGACGCGTTTGTGTAAAATTGAATAGTCAAGTTTAGAGAGTTAATGCCTCGAAAGAGGATTAGTCTACCTTAGGTTCATGTTTAAGAACGGTGCTATAATTGTTGAGTTTCTTATTTCATTTACTCGTTCAATCATTACTTCTCTACGACCCATGCCTTTTATCATATAATCTACATCGTTTTATTTCTTTGCATTGCTATTTACCAACGTTGGAAAACGCAAAACAACACTTCAACCGCTACTTAAACTATTTACGAATCTCCAAAAAATTTATAGAGTACTAATTGTCTCTTGTTTAGTATCGACCTCTGAATATGACTATCTGCGACACCTTCACCGTCCCTTGTGGTAGTTTTGGGTTAATTACTCGAGCAATTCAAGGTATTGGCGCTGTTGGCCGGGACCAAATTGCGTTACTATAGATTTAGGATTAGTTCTTAGACTAAGGCAAATTTTATTTTTAGTTACTTATCTTTTTTCTCGTAGTGTTTTCTTTGGTGTTTCTCACCGTGTATGACCTAGATACGATCCAGTCTCACGCTTATCTCTAGGGACATTGCTCGACTGGTATCTTGCATCCAATGTATCAAACATCTCATGACAGAGTCGGTCATCTCAGGAATATATCACATCTGGTAATACCGATTCGACATGGCTAGAGGAAGAATAGAGAGAACTCGAGACGCACAATATGGTCCGATAAGGTCACATTCAACGCGTACAGTTTCCAAGCGCCTGGTAGTGCAATACTAGTCAAATCGCACCTCGTAATCTAGTCGGAATATATGTCTAGGGTCATCTGTAACGATATGTTTAAACTGTCTCAAGATAAATAAACCAACATCTAGCTGCGCGAACTGATTCTATCTCTCCATGAATCTAGGCTGCACCGACCGTTGCCATGCCATCCTACCCCTCCCCATATGCCAGCACGACGATGATGGACCAGAGTGGCAACTGGAGGCGCTTCATCCTCTATGGATCATACCCGTCGAGAAGATCAGAAGGCGCACTCTTGTGCAGCCTACGCTAGCGCAGCCTCATATAATGTCGACTTCAAAATATGTCGTATAGGTCGTGCATTGCATGGTCTGCCACACCTTCACCCATTATATCGTCCTCGCTGGTACGATAGTGATACAAGTGTGTGTAATGCTCTACCAGTATACACAAATCCGGTGTGAGTGCGCGACTCTTCCCTCCATAGTCGATACTATTATCATTGATTTGATGAGTTTTTGAGAACAACATGCTAACCAAGTGGATATCTTTGTGATGTGACAGAGACCTCCCTTTGAAATGCTACGCCAAGCAGACTGTACTCTGAGAGCTAGGTTCGAGCATTGATGTGTGGACCCGATCGTGCATCCGTCCATTGTGAATACTGAACCAAACCACGTTAATATATAATGCGTCATTTCCTTAGTGTAAATAAGAGCTTACAATACCTTATTCTAATCTTGTGAGGACGTCTTAGAGATAGAAATTGTGTGGCTATGCCGCTGCCAGTACCGCACGATATCAGGGCAACGATTCTTTATGTTCTGCATGGATGCGCTCATTATGTACAATAGCTATCAAAGATGCAGCAAGATCCATCACGTGAAGTTTGGATACTGTGGAGCAAATGCTGCTCACCGAAGTGGGATTTGGAAGTTCTATTATTGTAGTAATCCCTCGCGTTGCCTATTTGCTCTAACCTGGGTAGACTGGATTGTGAAGTTTGATACTAATTGAGCGATATCTGGATTCGCCCTCGGCAACATAGGCGTGCGGCTAGATCCCTTAGGCTTGTTCCACTTGCGGCCTCCTCGACATTCCCTTGCTCCAACGTTAATTTCTATGCATCTATCCAGTGCCCACCTCGCGCTTAGGTCTCACGACTCCTCCTCTCTAAATCGCATGCTATGATCCGCTGACAGCCACTAGGGCTATTTCTGGAGCGAGAGCAGGCTTAACATCCATCCTAATCCTCATCCATACGTCTCCTCTGAAAAAAGAAGACGTAATCACCAAAGAGAGGGTGGATCTACAATTATAGATGAGATCACCATGTGATCATGTGTCATGTATAAGTGGAAAGAGTTGCACCTTGCTGTGTACCGACAATCATCTAGTAATACGTATGGGATCCAGTAAGTAGCCTAACTATTGATACACGGTAGCATAAAGAAGTGAGAGACTGTGGAGCTCTGACTTAAAACACCAATTCTACGCGATTTTTTGGGCTGTGCATTGTCTCTTTCATTTGCTTCGGCTAGTATAGGTGTAAGATTCTCCAATCAGGTTTAATTGCATTTCATTGTCTATAAGTTTCTTTGGTGTTCCATGCAGCGATAGATTTTTAAAGCATTGTAATGAAGAAACTGAGGAATATCGCACATGAGTAGGAGTGTATGGATGAATTACGGTTGAGGGAAACTGAATAAGACATCAATAGATGGGAAACATGAATGAGAGGGCGCACGGATCTTACTCTCTCAGTATCCAAGGAGACTGTTGACTTATAACAGAAAAAGGAAACATAAAATTTAGCGTAGCGTATTTCTGGTTACTTTAATGTGTTTGTTTTAAACTGGTTACAGACTCTTTCAGTAATGTACTGTATCTCATGACTTCATGAGAAAGAACTCAACAGCGCAGACTCGACGAGCAATCGACTCTCTCTCTACCCTCGTGTAAAGTCAGCCGAATTGGTCTAATTTATGGGGAGAGGAAAAAGAACAATAAAAACAAAAATTACTAACATTTACCGCTTTGGTATGAAAGCTATGGGTATGTATAGCGAAGTCTCCCAAATTGAGCTCACGTGCGAACAAAATGACAGACCATAAGACTCTCAATGGCCAGACTTCACATCGCAGCACTTCTAATTGAGTGACTTTGTTTGCGCGTACAGGTACCAGCTAGAATCGCGACCTCTCATACGTGAGTAACAGGTCTAAGGGCCGATTATCTGATTTTATGATGGGTCGAAGCGAACAAAAATATGCAGTATTGTGTGAGGAACAAAAAAGAATCTCACAGAGATCGTGGTTAAAGTACATGTACCGGTTGGCCATAAACATTTAGTTCAACAGCGTGCTTTATAATATTATCGCATAATACTGGCAAATGAGTCTGAAACATGACAAGAACTATAGACTTCACGAACCAAGACTTCACACGGCAGACATTCTTACGAGAGAACTCTTTGCAAAGTCTGCCAATAGACTTCGTCTGTACTGTAACCGATATTTAATCTAATTTTTAAAAAATAAAAAAATTTACAGTCTGTGAACGATTAGAAATTTCGGAGACTGAAAGATGTAGGTTAAACACAAGTTACATTCTGCAAAAAAAAATTAAGGAAAGATTCTCAACTCGCTCCTTATTGTCGAGTTCGTGCAGGAATGACATCTCTAAAGTTACCTGGAATAATCTCTAGAACAGCGGACTCGACTCTGCGCGTTGGACTCCCTTCTATCGCTCGTCAATTGCGACTCAGTCTAAGTTAGAATCGAGTTAGTTTCTTGTGCCGCCTGACCGAGAGTAAGCTCCAAACTCTCTCAGAACGAGACAACCACTTCTCCTTTGCACGTCACGCCGCGCGGTGTGAGCAAAATCACGCATGAACGACTAACTCGCGTCTCTACAACGACACGCCAAAACTTTCTTTTACTAACGTTTAACTCTGAACTCTCATTCTATCATGTGTTTTTACTCCTTCGAACTGACTACTAACGTCAAAACACCTCAATCCTATCCCAATTTCTCATTTTATTCGCAGTTTATGGATAACGCCACGTAACTTCCAGTTACACACATCTTCGTATAGCCTAGCATCAAATTAACCTATTTCCAAGTATAAGTGTCTGCATTCTAGATAGTTTTCGCAACGGAAGTTGGTTAATTATATCTTAGTGATTTGAGTTCGAGAACAGTGCTTAGCCTGAACCCTGTTGATTGATTTATCTGCATTCCTTGATTTCCTGAGAAATACCCTAGGCCTATTTCCTCTCCATTGATCTTACTGTTACTTTTGATTGATTGCCTTTTCTGTTTTCATTCTTATTACTTAGCGTAATTTGATTCTTGAAATCTATTGTGTGATTCTCTGAGTCTTTGTGGTTTGACCCCTAAAATACTGTAGCGACTGCTTAGATACTTTAGGGTATTAATTTTGAGCATATCAGCTTACAAGATGAAAGTCTTAGGAAAAAAAAAGCATAAAGAAAAGCATCCCGAAAAAGTAAAATTAGGTCTTTGTGTATTTATACCGTCTTGCAAAAATAAATAAAAGATAAGATAAGTTTGAGTTGTTGTGCGATCCGATCGCTCGATCCTAATTGGGATCGGTCTATCTCTTGAGCACATCCGGCAGCATAGACCGATCGATACTAGTGTGGATGGATCGATCTCTTCTTCTTCATTCTTGCTTTGTCTTGCGATCATCCCGGAAACAGGTAAAGACTTCTCATTCCCGCATAATGTCCCGACCAATCTGTAGAAAACTAAAGACTCGACCAAAAAGACACTAAAGGACACTACAAAGACGTAAAAGACTCAGAAAAGATGCAAAAACGTAAGATAAAAGACGTCAAAAACACAACATATCAATCTACTCTAATCACAGAAATCTCGCCCCTAAATTATCAATAGCTCTGTTTATATAAAAATTTGTCATTAGTCTAAATCAGATTTGACAATGTGAATCGCTTGCACCTGAGGTGGAATTCTAAAACCCTAGTAATTCGTCTTAACGAATTGTTTAAAATGCGGAACTGAAATATATTTTGTCTTTATCATCTTTCGTCTCAAGTTTTAGCGTTTTTAGTGACTTTTTGGTCGAGTCTTGAGTTTCTGCAGATTATAGGACATTATGTGGGAATAGGAAGTTTTTGCATGTTTTTGGGATGATTGTGGGACATCACAGGCATGAAGAAGAGGAGACCGATCGATCCATACCAGGATCGATCGATCCATACCATGATCGATCGATCAATACCAAGATCGATCGATCAAAGCCCACAATGGAAGAAGAGAGAACGGTCAATCGATCCATACCAGAATTGATCGATCAAAACCCCCAGATGAAGAAAGAGGGAAGGGACCGATCGATCCACGAGTGGACCGATATATCAGATCCCCCAGATGTGCACAAGAAGAAGAGATCGACCGATCCAATCACTCGACAGATTACACTTATCATATATTTTTTATTTCTTCTTGCAAAAGGGTATAAAAAGCAAATACCTATCTTTTAGAACATACCTTTTTCTATTTTTTTGGAGAGACTTCTGCATTGTAAGCTACTCCCTGAGATCATATATTCATCCTTTCTCATAATTTAGAGAATATTTTTGAACCTTATTTTCATAATCTATTGCAAGTCTATTATGTGTTTTTCATTGATTTGTGTTACTTTTTTTGTTTTGACTGAGTAGTTTCTTATTAGGTTTTAGGGTTCTAAGTAGGGGATTCAATGGTTTGATGATTTGATTGCTTTTATGAAACTCTAATTCTTTAGGTTCTTCAATTCACATGTCTTTAATGCTAGAATCGGATTGATCACTCTGTTTTAGATCTAAGGTTTTTCTACACATGAAAGTGTTTGATAGATTACATGAACTTATGTGAATTGAGCAATATGCTCTTAGGCAACAACAGTTGATGTTAGAAAGTATTGTGAACACAGTGAACTTGATTGATAATGCAAATTTGACTAGGAGATCTCAAACGACAATTGGTAAAATTGATTGGTCATAGGGATTAATGTTTTGAAAGAGAATTAGTCTTATTAAGTGTTCATGCTTGAGAATGGTTTATTCTATTGAGTTTCTTGATTCATTCATCTTATTCATCATTGTTTCTCTGAAATACCCTATGACTTAATGCCTTAAATCTGCTAGTTAACCTCGTTTATGTCTATGCATTTTTATTTACAATCCTCAAAACCAAAACACCCTTTCTACGCTTTAGCTATTTATGAATCTCGCAAATCTATAGAGTACCATTGGTCCTTGTGGATCGACCACGAACATACTACTGCGCACTTCATCGTGTCCTTGCGGTTTAAGTATCTTGGGTTAATTACTCGAGCAATCAAGTTAGCACCGTTGCCGGAGAACAATAGCATTACCTATAGATTTAGGATTAGTTCTTAGACTAAGACATTTTTATTTTTAGTTACTTATTCTCTTTCTTGTTTTTCTCCTTAGTGTTTTCAGGTATGACCCGCAGCAAAGGTTCAACACATCTGATTGAATATTAAGAGGATTTGGGAAAGTTTGAAAAGAAAGAAAGAGAGAAGCACTTGCTAAGAAGAAAGCAGAAATGGCTACTCTTAATGCGAATGATAACAAATTGCTCAGGGGTGGTGATCAAAATGAATATGATGACCAGAGGGAACTCGAGGCTTCTCCTCTCCCTCCTGCGAACGGAGCAGGTTTGGCTCTTGGAGGAAACCATGAGAATCATAGGCCTGCGCTTGCTAGACGTACTTTGAGGGATCATGATGCTCCCAATGCTATCATGTACAGTTCTTGAATCCAACACCCCCCAATCAACATGAATGGCTTGATCAAGCCAGGATTGTTAGCTCTTGTAAAGCAGAATCAGTGTCATGGTCTCCCATCTGAGAACCCTGTTTATCATCTAGAAAACTTTGAGGAGGTGTGTGGCACGACTAGGGTGAATGGAATCCCTGATGATGATGTGAAGTGCAAGTTGTTCTCATTTTCTCTATGTAATAGGGTTTATCGCTGGTTGGAGTTGTTGGAACCAGGTTCTGTTCGGTCTTGGCAAGACTATAAGGCTGCATTTTTGTCATAGTACTTCACTCAGGCGAGAACGACTTTACTTAGGAACAAGAATTCCAATTTCCAGCAAGAAGGCATAGAGTCGTTTCATAAGGCTTGGAAACGGTTCAAGGATTACTACAAAGAATGCCGTCATCATGGATTCACATCTGCAGCACTCATCAACACTTTCTACAGAGAAGTTAATGAGAGTACAAAATTGTTTTGGATACAACTAGTAAGGGGGACTTCATGACTAAGACTAAGGAAGAATTCCAAACTCTAATTGAGAATCTTCCAGCCAGAAACAACAATAACTGCATTGACTACGTTAGATCGCAGAGCAGCGGAGTTTCAGAGTCATACCAGCTTGCAAAATTGATAGCTAAGTTTGAGCAACTTCTGAGGTGAGACTAACAAGGGGTGCATCTTGTTGAAGAATCAGGGGATGGTCTGGAGTAGGTCTGGGCATTCGGTTTGTTCGGGTGTATTCGGTTCAGGTTTTTCGGTTTTCGGGTTTTTCGGTTTTCAAGTTTTGCTAACCATATAGAAACCGAGCTAATTTCGGTTCGGTTCGGTTCGGTTTCGGGTGAAATTGGTTTTCAAAAATGTCAACCGAATGAATGAAAAACCGACAAAAACCGAGAAAAACCGAAAAAAACCGAGAAAAACCGAGAAAACCGAAATAAAATCTTTGGCAATAAAACTGAAACATAACCACTTGATACTCAACCTGACATTGCTAAATGCTAATACACATTCATACTAAAGAGTTAAGACAAAAAGAAGAGTAAAAATTACACATTCTTCATGGATCATTGTTCATAGTTCACTACCCTTCATTCATACTTCATAAGTTCAAACTCAAATACAATCACATATCATATGGAGAGAAAGACTGAAAGAAGGAATCAAGAATGAAGTGTAGTGAACAAATCACCAGCCAAAAAGAACCATCACAGGCTCACAGCATCCAAAAGCACAAAAAACACCCATCACAAGTAGTTTTACCTGTTAAAATATGTTACAAATATGAATCAGAACTGATGAAAGAACAAAACTAATGAACCGATCTATGGAACAAACTACTTAGCTGAAAATTCATCCATGTTTTACAAAACAAAACAAACTACTCTAAAATTCTGAAACTAATGAACCGATCAAACATCGAAGTACCAAACTACCAAGAAACAATCATCAATCATTCTATTTGTAAGACAATAACTGATAATTCATCCATGTAGTACCTGAGGCTCTAAATCCATTAGTTAAAACTTAAAACATACCTTAGTCGTCTTCAATCTTCAATAGACCCCATGTTAAACTCTACAAAATAATAACAATCAGAGAATTAAAAATATGAGACACTAAGGTACAAACATAAAATTTATAGAGTTACATACCTCTTTCAAGTTGATCTTGGAGAGCAATTTCTGAAAGGATTTGTTGAGTAGTCATTTCTCCTCCCTTTTCCCTTAATTGAAGACTTTGTTTCAGCCATTGTTCAGTACACATCAAGACTTCAATTGTGTAATGAGTAAGGCAACTTCTTGAAGGCTCTAGCACACGATTACTTGTGCTAAATGCAGATTCACTGGCAACAGAGGATACTTGCATAGATAATACATCTTTGGCAAGCTCAGATAGAACAGGAAACTTGGGAGCATTGAGCCTCCACCATGACATGACATCATACTCGGTTCCAAGAATCACATCTGGATTTTCTACAATTTCTTTCAAGTATAGCTCCAGCTCATTAGATGTTTTGTGAAGTCCTTTTTCTTTAACCCTATTCTTAAAAGCCAACTCCACTCTTTCTACTCTTTTATACCCACGAGTAGAAGAACAATCATCCACATCTACTACACCACTTTGAGTACTATCAGTCGACCTAGTCACTGCCACCTTTGGCTTGAAAACATCACTATAAGCTTCAAACAGACGAGTTAGAACCTGCTTCACTGACCTTTCAAGCGACTCTGCTTCCTTAGTACCCATCCCATATAGCTGTTCAAAGCATAGACTAGCAAATTCCATCTTATATGCTGGGTTTAAGACAGTAGCAACAATCAGAAGCTTGTTAATCTCTTTCATTCCTTCCCAGTACTTGTCAAACTTTGCTAACATATCTGCAGCCTTGACACGCATATCTTTATCTGGATCATGGGAAAGCTCAACAAGTTCTCTCTCGATGGTGACAATCTCACCATAGCACTTGTATGCGTTGACAGACTGAGACGCTGAAACCACCAAAGTTGAATGGTAAAACATATCAAGAATGTTTACAAGTCTATTAATTCCATCCCAATCATCTTTCAATGGTGGTCCAATCCTTTTTTCTTTGTCTACTTTTTCATTAAACCACTCATTGTAGAGCTTGTCTTCTGCTTCCATCTTATCAAAAGCTAATCTAAACTTCAAACCTCTAGTTAACATCAGATAAGTCGAATTCCAACGAGTTTTAACATCTAAAGGAAGACTACCTCTAGTCATCTTACCAGTTTCTACCCTTAAGTCGAATGACTTCAGTCTTTCTGTGGATGATCTAACATAGGTGATTGCATTGCGAATAGCTTCAGTACTTAATTTGACATCTTTCAATCCATCTTTCACCACTAAGTTGATTATATGAGCAGCACACCTCACATGCATAAACTCACCATCTAAAACTAGAGAATCATTACCTACATTTCTGTATGCTTCCTTGAACCTCCTTAGAGCCGAAGTGTTGGCTGTGGCATTGTCCACAGTGATGGTAAAGATCTTCTTTATTCCCCATTCAGCTAGACAATCAATAAGTACCTTTGAAATGGTTTTCCCTTTATGATCTGTCACACTCTTGAAGCCAATTATGAGCTTCCTTAGGCGCCAAAGAGAATCAACCCAATGTGCTGTGATCACCATGTAGCTAGCTGCAGTTGTTGGAGCAACCCAGATATCAGTCGTCAGTGAGACCCTTTGATTACCAATCAGACGCCTCATCTCTTCTTTCTTCTCCACATACATCTGAACTATATCTCTTGTTGCAGTTCTTCGAGAATGTGGTGTGTACAACTTCACCCTTGTGCAGAAACGTCCCCAGCCCAAGGAGACAACAAAAGATAGTGGAAGCTCTGCCAAGACCATTAGCTCATTAGTCGCATCTCTGACTACAGCTTCAGAGACTCTTCCAAACTTAACACCACCATCCTCTTGAACATCTAGCTGCGTCTGGTTCTGAGATACTTTAAACTCCTTATGCTTCTTGCATATTTTTAGATGAGTAATCAGGTTGGAAGTGCCAGAAGATGTAGGACAAGCCAATTCTTTTCCACAATAGACACAGCTGCATCTGTTCTTATCAGTCGTAAACCTTCTGTAATGCTCCCAAACCCATGACCTTTCTTGAATCTGTTTCTTAGGCTTAGAATTAGATGCTCTAGGAGTTTCTTTCCTTTTGGTTTGGTTTGTAGCTTCAGCCGGAGGAGTTTCTTTTGCTCTGTTATCTTCTTCATTCCTATTGTGGATATCATCATCCAGAGGATTTCCAGAAGAATCCATCTGAGACATTCACAATAAAAACTTGTCATCAACATCGAACAAGAAACAAGCTACAATAGACAAGCTACAAGAGAGAAAACAAGTAAACTAATCCTCAAATCGAACAAGAGACAAGTCAAGAAAATAGACGGCCAAGAGACAAGAGCCGAAGTAAACTCAGACTGAAATCGAATAAGAAACAAAGTACAAGAGACAAAACAGGAAACATAATCGTTACTTATTTTCAAGAAAACATACAAGAGCGAGACAAGAACCGCAACAGATCAATACAGAAACAACTTAGGATTTGGATTTCAATTTCTAGAAATTTAGGGTTTCTGGAAACAACACTCACAGATTCATGAATTCAGAAGACAAGGAAGAAGAATCTATACCTGAGATTGATAATGGATTCTCGATTCCACTGAAAGAGGCGACCGAGCTGAATCTCTTGAGGTATCCAGTTTGAGAGCTTTGGGTTTACAGATGGGTTAAGTAAAGAGAGTTTCGATGGGAAACGAAAGTCGAGAGAGAGAGAATGAGTTACGAAACTTGGAGGAAAAAAATATAATCGAAGAAGAAGTATAGTTTTTGGTTAGAGAATTAGATTAATACATTAATTGATTATTAAACTTAGTATTATGTTAATCAATTACTTAAATTATAACTAATAATATGGTTCGGTTTACTCTGGTTAGTTTTCGGTTTTCGGTTATTAACCGAAAAAAACCAAAACCCGAGAATAATTATAAACACAACCGAACGGTTATTTTGATAAAACCGAACCCGAACCAAATGGCTTTTTTTGGTTCGGTTCGGTTCGGTTTCTCGGTTAAGGTTTTTTTGCCCAGGGCTAGTCTGGAGTATCATGAGTTAGTTGGAGATGGGTCTAAAAATCTAATAGTATAGCTGAATTACGTGACTGGACAAGGGAATTTTCAGAAGAAAGGATTCAATCCGAACTTCAGGAATCATCAAAACCTCTCTTACAGAAGCACCAACATTGAAAATCCTTAGGATCAGATCCATCCAACACTTGCAGGAACACAAGGACAGCAGTTTCAGCCCAAAAGGTTTGTACCGGGGGTGTTCTTGCGAACCCCCACTACAACAACTTCCAAAGAAGCTACCATACTCCTCATGCTCATGTGAGCGCACCCATTCCTGCATCTTAGAACAATGAGCTGAAGAATATGATGCAGCAACTTCTAAAGGGGCACAAAAAGTGTGTTGCAGACATAAACGTTAAGGTGGATGGCATGTACCATGATCTCAATGGGAAATTTTCGACGTTATTTTCACATGTCAAGACCCTTGAGAATCAGGTAGCTCAAATGTCCTCAACTTCTAAGAGACTAGTTAGTAACCCTGCAGGAAAAGCACACCCCAACCCTAAAGAGCATTGTTATGCAATCATGATTCATGAGGAACCTAAAAAGGCTTATATGGACCATCATTAAGAAGTTAAGGTTGTTGCCCTTGATGCTAGTGTTGAGGATAAGGCGGCTAAGGATGATAAACCACTATGTGTGGAGTCACCACCCTATATTCCTAAGCTAGCATTCCCCGATCGTGAAACGAGGATTCATAGAGAAAAGGAGTACGTACGCTTTAATGAGATGATGAAACATCTGCACATCAAACTTCCTCTCTTAGAGCTAGTCCTAAAAACTCCACTCTAAATTAAGAAACCATTTGAAAGATATTTTGTCTACCAAGAAGAGCATTGAAGGAGTCATGATAATCTCCAATGGGAAACAGTATGTTCAGTTAGAGGAGTCTGAGAGACAACATCGAATCACGGTGAAACTTACAGATAAGGTAGACATGGCAGTAGATATGAATATGCCAAGGTAGACATGGCTAATCTTGAATGCAATGCCATCATTTCACCCATTATTCCAACGAAACTCAATGACCCAGGGAGTTTTGTATTACCTTGTCGGATTGAGAAATTCAAGTTTGAAAGATGTCTTTGTGACTTGGGAGCTAGTGTTAGTCTGATGCCATTCTCTGTGTCAAAACATTTGAGAATCACCAATTTCAAATCAACGAGAATCTTATTAGTACTTGCTGATTGCTCTGTGTGTTTCTCTGTTGGTTTGGTAGAAGACGTACACGTGAGAGTTAGAAATTTCTACATTCCAACTGACTTCATTGTCTTGAAGCTAGATAAAGAACTACATGATCCTCTTATTCTTGGTAGGCCATTCTTAAACACCGCTGTAGCTGTGATCAATGTGAGGAAAAGTAAGATCAATCTACAAATTGGAACCTATGATTTGAAGTTTGACATGAGAAAGACGATGAAGAACCCACTATTGAAGATCATGCATTTTCTATTGATACTAATGATAAGTTTGGTGATAAGTGTGCAAAGAAATGCATTGGATGGAGCGAGGTCAAAGAAGTCTTGAATAAGGACTCTCACTCTCCAATAAAAAAGGTCAAAGAGGTCAAAGAAGGATGTGGGAAATCCTCTTATAAACTTGACACCGCTGCGTTGTATTGGTGATTCCATTGAGTATAAAGCGTAGTGTAAGGGATCTACGAAAACTTTCTCCAGATTTAGCATTACTTTCACCTCTGAGTTTACAGAAAAATGTCAAACAGCTGTGAAAGGGATTATGAGCAAAGTTATAAAGCTGGAGATGAATGATTGGGGACCTTGTTTTGGGGCAAGTCTTCTGTTCCTACCTCTTGATCTATGCAAGTACGGTCAAGCTAGCGACCCAAAACAAGCGCTTGGTGGGAGGCAACCCGCTAGGTACCTTGTATATATTTCTTATTTCGATTTTCTCTCTTAGGTTGTTTGCTTTTGAACGGTCAGTCTGGCTATCAGACTGATCGTGTTTAGTAGGATTTACCGTGTGTTTGTATGATACAGAAAATGGGACCAGACGAGCAACAGGTCGATCAATCCTTTGATTGATCGGTCGATCCAATACCCTGAACACACTACCACCAACAGACTGATCGATCCCCTGATCAGAACGATCAGTCCGATCTCTCTGACAACTTTTGGTGTCCTCGATCGATCAATCCCATCTCGCCGAATCAACTTTGAAGCGATTGATCGATCGATCACCCAATAGGATCGATTGATCCATCATTCTGGACCAATTTTGACGAGTTTGATTGATCCATCCACTCGTGGATCGATCAATCCCCAACATCAGTTGCCTTGATTTACTAAGGTGATGGGGAAGATAACGGCTCCGCGTTAGGACAAAGAAGCGGTTGTCACCAAAGCTGCCCCTAGTACGAGAGTTTGGAAGGCCAATGACACAAAGCACCTCACTGTTATGTAGAAGATTGAGAGTTTACCTACACGCTTTGGTTGTCACAAAACGTTAGACGATTTGGGTCTTCTAGACAATGCCATCACTGTGTTCGAGGCGATGGGGATTGGACAGTTGTGGCGTCTTTTGATATGCTCAAAATAATACCCTAAGGATACTAAAGCAGTAGCTGCAGTATAGTAGGGGTCGAACCACAAAGACTCAGAGAATCACACAATAGATTTCAAGAATCAAATTACACTAAGCCAAATAAATCAAGCGAGAATATAAATATGCAGAATTAAAAGATGTAAAATCAATGGAGAGGATATTGGCCTAGGGTATTTCTCAGGAAATCAAGGAATGCAGGCAAATCAATCAACAGGGTTCAGGTTAAACACTGTTCTCGAACTCAAATCACTAAGATATAATTAACCAACTTTCGTTGCGAAAACTATCTAAGTCTAAATCCTAGAATTCCAAATTTCTTTGCAAATCCTAAAGATCTAAACCAGCTTTAATGTCCAAGTTTGATATGTTCACAAAATAATTAAACCAAATTTCTTTGCAGATAATTATTTTGCTCACCCTAGGTTCTGTCAGGTTATCAATCTCACTTTCGTGACTAATCAACAATCCTAAAATCTAGATTCCAGATTCGTCAACCTAGAACTAGCCTTGAGGACAACCTATGGTGAAGAATTCAATTGATTGTGAACCCTAACAGATAAATCTATCTAACAAACCATGAAATCCTTTATGAGAAAACCCTAAACCTAAAAGGGATCTACTCAGACATGCAGAATGAAGCAAACAACATGATTGAATAGATCATCAAAGTAAGAAATAACAAAAGGGTTCGAAATCTTCTCTCCCGAACAGAGTTTCAGACTTGTCTCCCTAAAGAACCAATGTAAAATAATGCCTAGAATAAAACGTCGAAATAAAGCGTAGCCTAAACAGGTGGCTGAAAACCCTAAATATCATGCTAAAACACGTTCTGGGCTTAATTGTAAATAGTAGGATCCTTTGGGCCAAGTTTCGGACTCTTCAGACTTGTAAAATCACGTGTTTTCCTTTTCTGCAGTCGGTATCGATCGATACCAGGTTGGTATCGGTCGATATCAGGACTCTGTGCACGCCAGACTGGACTATCTTCACGAAAACTGGCATAACTTTTGATCGCACCGTTGGAATGGCCTCAAACCAATTCCAAATGAAAGCTAATCCATTGATCCATCTCGTGTCCAAATTTGAGCTCAATCCATCGGTGGGAACGTCTTCAACGAATGCCACAAAGCTCCAGAATGCTCTAAAACTCCAATTAAGCTCCAAACATGCTAAAACCTGAAAAGACTCTAAAAGACTACGGAAACAATAGAAAGACTCGATAAAAAGGACTTATATCATGGTCTTAAATGGGTAAAAACCATGATATATCATCTTTTCCACCACATGTTTCCAAAGTACGTCAGAGAGCTTCTTGCTACTTGTCGCCTCACCTAACAAAATCCTGAAGATCATAAAGCAAGCGAAGGACGATTCTATTTCCTCTTCGACTAGAAGTACTTCTCATGTTCTCTATATGAAGTTTGCGAGATATATGGCTTTGCCAAGAGAGATGGATGTTATCTCGGGAAGCTTTGTGAAGCAGATGCCACTAAATTTTGGAATCTTATTGGGAAAGGCACCTGCAAGCCACGTACGGCGAAGATCACTCTAATCAGAAACCCGGTTCTGCGTATTGTGGCCAAGATCCTCAGCAATGCCTTCTTCTTCAAGTCTGAGGCGGGTGAGGTGCACAATGAGGAGCTGATTATGCTATGGTATCATGTTAGGCACTTGATGGCTGAGTTTCACGACTACGAGGGACCTACGACCAACCTTGTGGTAGTCTTGTGCGAAAACTTGGTGCAAGTGAAGAGAAGCCCACTGAAGACGAATCAGCTCTGCCTTGGTTCCCTTCTCACACCCATCCTTCACACCGAGCTCCATTTATCCAAGTTTGAGAAGATCACAATTGTTGTGAAGGTAGACATGAAGTATCTAGAGCATTGCCATATCCTCAAGGAGAACAAAGTGTATCAGTTCCAGGATTGAGAGAGATTTCTTTGTTTTTGATGGCTACCCGAACCGGGCATCACTTCTCTCCTTTCTCAAGAGAACTTGGAGTTCCATCCGGGTGATGAGTTTTTTTATCACTGATCCCTCAGAGAGTGGTAGTGGACCATCTCTTTGTTGCGGTATTCTTAGACTACAGTAGGTTCCTATACTTGAGGCTGACCATGATATGCCTCCACCGCATGTTGTTGTAGAGGGTGATGATGACAGTTCTGCCAATGAGCCGCAACATTCTGATGAGCCTCAGCCATACCTGCTTCTTTCGCCTATCCTAGACCTCTACCGCCTACCTCGTCTGCCTCCAAAAAAGGATATGTCAAGACGACTGGATCATCATGTCGCAGAAGACAACCAACAGGATGATACGTCATATGTGGACTGCTTTGATGAACATTAGAGCTTGTGCTTGTGCTTCAGATTTGGGAACACAGTGCAGAAATGGTTTTGCGGATGGTGGCAGCCTGTCTGACAGAGAGATTAGGACCAAGCGTGCTGAGGATGTTGATGGACCCAGAGGAGCTTCACCACCACATTCACCAGGGCACTCTGCTGACACTCGCCTCAGTAAGAGCCGGAGACATCACCCCAGTGGATCCTGGATATCTCTGTTCAAACCACTCAAGAACATAACCATAGTTGCTTCTCGATCCTCTTCTACATCAGCTCTTATCAAAAGAGTCTCCATTGCCTGATAATAATCCTCCATGCTCCTACTTCCCTGAGCAAGTCTCCTTAGCTTATAATGTAGATCACAATGGTAATGGCTGGGAACAAACCTCTTTCTCAAGACTGCTTTTATTTCTACCCAAGTCTCTATTGGATATTCTATATTTCACCTTTGTGAGGTTACTAGTTGATACCACCAGCTGAGTGCATACTCATTAAACTCAATGGCCACTGCTTTCACCTTGTTGATCTCCGAACAATTCTAGAAATTAAAAGCTAGTTGTAATTTTTTCTCCCACTCTAGGTAGACGTCTATATCATTTTTCTCATATAACGGTGGAATTTTGAGCTTAAGACTACCAAAATTTTCATTATTTTTCCTTCTGCCTTCCAGAACACGTCTAGGTCTTCTTCGGCTTCCTTGTGATGAGTGACTATCATGGCTATAATAATCCTCCGCCTCATCATCTCTAGGTACCCAGATCTGGTTTACAATTCTCCTTGGTGGATTAGGCAAATTATGTGGTTGCCTCTGTTGAACCTCCTCTTGCACCCAGTCCAACCTTTCATGTACCGCATCCATCTCAACTCTCATCAACCGTCGCATTTCTCCCAACAAGGCTTCTACTTGGAGATTAGGAAGTTGTTGTTCTCTTTCACGGTTGTTGTTTCCTCTATTTTTATGGTTACACCTGCAAAATTCAACAAACAAGTTATTAGTAAAGGTTCTCACAAGTGTTTATTCTCAAGTGTTTCACTCAAGAGTTTTCTCTCAAGAACTGCCTCACTCAAGTGATTCTCAAAGGTTCATAAACAAGAACCAATCAAACCCAATGTTCAACGCAAAAATCAAAAAATTTGCTTTTGTTCCCGTGAGGATCAAAATGATAGTTTCAGGAAACTAGAATGGTCGTTTCAGTGCTGTAGGAAAAAACTTGAAACAAATTTGCAGCGACAAAAACAAATCTGATGTAGGCGAAAAAAATCTGCGATGACTTAAACAAATCTGTTGTAGCCGAAACAAATCTGTTGTAGCCGAAAAAAATATGATGTAGCCGAAATAAATCTGCGATGACTTTAAACAAATCTGTTTGGACTAAAACAAATTTACAATAGTACAAACAAATCAGACATAGCTTTTTTTTCTCTTTTTTTTTTGTTTTTCTCTTTTTTTTATATATATATGCAGGACGAATTTAAAATTTAAATAAAATAGAAGAAGATGAAAAAATGAGAAAATGAATGAAAGAAGTTGAAAAGATGAGAAGGTGAAAATATTGATAGAGTACCAAACTTAAGAGTGTGCTCTGATACCAAACGACACGATCCTCCCAAAGATTCTTCACTCTCAAAGTTGGTAGATAAATATTCCTTAGGACGATGAACGATGAAGTCTCAACGAACAAGGATGGTGGAGCGAATGGTTGCACAAGAGTTGCGCAAAGCTCTTGCTTTACTTGTCCCTTGGATATGACGCACCAAGTCGGACTGATCCCCTGGATATGACTCACCAAGACAAATTGGTTTTGTGATTTTTGGATATTACACACCAAGCAATCGGTTGTGTTCACGAGAAACAAAAGAGAATCACTCTCAAAGAAAAATAATTTTTATAAAAAAGATTTTTTGTCTTTTCTCCAATGGAGATTACATGAATATAACGAAAAAGAAAACTTGAAAAAAAGATCGAAATTTAATTGTCTTGAAAACTAAAAGAAATAAAGATAGATACTCTCCTTGTCTAAAAGCTTTGCAATCAGCCCGTTAAGTGCTTCCTTAATCTTCTTACCCTTAGTTCTAGTCACTTGTCCAACGAGTACAAGCAATGCATCCTCTTGGTCGTCCTTTTCTCAGGGAACTGCACCTTGCCTTTTATCATTGTCTTATGATTGACGTTCGTATTTGGTATGTCAGTTGACTTAACGACGTGTTTCCAATGGCTTAGTCAATACAAAGTTTGTGATTAAAACGGAAGTCAACTTAAAATTTGTGTTTTAAAAAAAAATTCAAGAGTACATGCCTCAAATGGCTGAAATTACAAAAGTGATGCTTTTGATACGACCATTTCCCCAAAATAAAATTGTTAGGATTATATTAAATATTACAGTATATGCAGAATCAAGAATGCATAAGAAGCTTGGTGATGAGTGTTAACGGATGTTTGGTAAACATAGGTTGTTAATACCAAAGTTAGTTTGTTAGTTCCAGATTTGTTGAGTTTATATCAAAGTTCACTCATATATAAACCATTGTAAATCATTTCATTGTTTCTTAATGAGAAAATCGTATTGCTTTGCAAAATCTATTATGGTATCGGAGCAGTAAAACTTTCTCATTCAACGTTAGTTGCAAATTTTCCCGAGAAAACATAAACTCTCAGAGAATTTTTTTTTCTCGCTTCTCTTTGGCGATCCCGTTTCAGCTTGTAGTGTTCGTCTTTCTTCTTACTAATTTCGTTACGATGGCAAAGAAAGGGACCAACGCACCTATCGTTCCAGGATCTTTATCTCGACTTAATCACACAATTCCAGCTCTATCTGTCATGAATCTTCTTCCTGCAGATTCTGACTCGATTGATAGCCATCACAATACATTCTACTTACAGTCTAGAGATCATCCGGGTATGTCAATCGAAACAGAGATCCTTACTGGTGACAATTACGATTCATAATTATCCCTATGCGTACTAGTCTAGAAGCTAAGAACAAGATCAGTTTTGTGGATGGATCTCTTCCACGACCTCTTGAATCTAATCCTCTGTACAAGATCTGGACTCGTTGCAATAGTATGGTTAAAACATGAATTCTTAATGTTGTCTCAAAGCAAATCTATGCGAGTATTCTATATTTTCAAGATGCAGCTGGAATATGGGATGACTTATGCATGCACTTTCACAAGAGTAATTTTCCTCAGATCTAAAACTTGGAACAAGAAATCAGCTCTCTACTTCAAGGTACAGTGTCTTTATCTGACTATTATACTAAGAAGATCACTCTATGGGAAAGATTGGCTTATACAGAGAATTTAATGGAGAATGGTGGATGTCGTTGCTCACAAGTCATGAGACTTCTAGATGATTATGATACTATTCGGATTACTCAGTTTCTTATGAGACTTAATGATGAATTTGCTAACATCATAGGCCAAATATTATATTGAATCTGAAACTACGCCCTAGTCTCTCAGACATATTTAACATGCTTGAATCAGGTGAATCTCAACGACAAAGAAGCATCAACACACCAATCCTTCTGCATTTCAAGTAAAGACTCATTTCAATCCTAATCCGCAACAAGGATTTCAGAAACCTCGTGCTACTTGCACACATTGTGGACTAAATGGTCATAGTGTTGAGAAATGCTATAAGATTCATAGTTATCTACCAGAGTGGAAACCAAAGAATCAAAGATTCAGCTCAAACCAAAAGGTCAACACTCCTGCAACTGCACATCTTGCTCTCACTAATTCTACAACAGAGCTGGACAGGGAAAAATCACAGACTACAGAACAGTTGCAATATTTGGGTCCTATCTCAACTCAAAATTTCAGCCTCAACATCAACCTTCTACTGCAACTATTACTGAGATACCATCTAGCTCCGGTTCTAGTTCTGATGAGGATGTGAATCCCATGTCTTGTCAGATTACTAGTTCTTTCTTCCCTTCTATATTTTGTTCAATGTCTACAGAGAATGGCTCATACTTCTATTTCCTCTCTGATAAGATATTGAATCTGAACACTTGGATTATTGATACCGGTGCCACTCATCATGTTACCTATGATAAGTCTTAGGTAAAGCATATGGTTCCTATTGGTGATACTACAGTGAAGCTGGGTAATGGTGTAGGACTATAAAACTTAATGACAGACTAATCCTACATGTTGTCTTGATTATACCTCAATTTAAGTTTCATTTGCTAAGTGTGAGTTCTTTGACTGCAGACATTATATGTGGCTTATGGTTTGATTCTTATGGATGTGAAATTCAGGATCTTTCAAAGGAATTGATGATTGGCAGAGGTAAACTGCATAACAAGCTCTATTTCTTGGATTTACAGTTTCAGTCTACAGAACAACCTCCACCAACATTGCGTGTTCCAGTCAAAGTTGATATTTCTACTTGGCATCTATGAGGGTCACCCTTCAGTGGAAAAACTTAAGTCTTTGTCTTATTTTTTGTGTGTTTCATTCCCTAAGGAGATTACTTCAGAGCAGAAACACTGCAGAGTCTGTCATTTAGCTAAACATAAGCATATTGGATGATCACTCAAGAGCAACATGGGTATACTTAATAAAAAAAAGTAAGAAGCAACTTAATTCCTTCCCTGGTTTGTTTCCATGGTAGAAACTCAATTTGAAACCAAGGTAAAGGCAGTTCGTTCAGATCATGCTCCTGGGAATTCAATTTCACAAAGTTTTATAAGGAAAATGGTATCATTACTTATCATTCTTGACTCTCCAACAAAACTCTGTTGTAGAAAGGAAACACCAACATATTCTTAATGTTGCAAGGGCTCTTATGTTTCAGCCACATGTTCCAATAGAGTATGGTAGTGAGTGTATTCTAACTGCGGTATTCCTCATCAATAGGCTACCTACAAAACAGTTATCAAGTAAGTCTTCATTTGAGATTCTGATGAAGAAATCTCAAGACTACAGTGTACTAAAAACATATGGTTGTGTAGCTTATGGCTCCACCTCATCTCAACAGAGAAACAAATTTGATGCAAAGGCAATGGCATGCATTTTTCTCGGATATCCTACAGGTTTTAAAGGATATAAACTTTTAGATATTGAAACTCATGATGTGACCATCTCTAGGCATATTAAAGTACCAATATAATTTCTCATTCTCATTAATTTTAAAGTTAGTTACAAAGTATCCTTATATACATTCTCAGCTGTACAAGTATAAAACTATACAAGTATATGTAAATGTGTAACTATACAAATGTATTCACAGTCTGATACTCCTAACTCTATATAATGGAGTATCTTCAAATGCAACAAATACAACGATCATGAATACGAAAAATCTTTAGATTCCATCCCAATCGATCACTTTCTCCACATCTTCTTGAGATTGCCTGCAATGTCGATAGGGAGGTGTCATTGTGTGTCGAAGCGATCGGCGTCCATACTTAACTGTCAAGATTTTAGAGACTTGTTCCTGACCAGGTCCTCTACTCGTCCATGTCTCTTATTCGCCCTCCAACGATACTATGGTGAATAGTCTTCTACCCGTCACCTCAACCTGAGAATACATATGAGAAGTCTGTTAAATTATCCGTCGATCTTCATACGAAGTTCCATAGAAGACAAAGTAGTACTTGTATCTATTCCTTTGGTTTGTTCTATTTTCCTGATGTGCGGATCTCAAAATATCTTACCGTTGATGGGAAGAATTTTACATGTGAATTTGTTTTGTCGGAGACCTAGATATCTAATAAGTCTTCTGTTATCTACTTCAGTCCCGAGAGCAACACCTTCCAACGTGTTAACTTCCAAAGTGTTGGAGCTTATTATGGTGCTGTTTATGCCTTTGTGAACCATATAGAGGACCTTAGTGTTAACGATGCAAAACAACTCAAGTCAAGCATCTATGCTCTTAGGAACTTAGGATCTTTTGCGAGCATTAACAAATTTGATGCTTTGTGTCGTTTAGATGATGGTTAATATAGAGGTGTCCAACTTTGATTGCTTCCCTTGCTCCTCAAGTCAGCGTAAAACGCTCTCTATTTGATACAAATTGTATTCTCTCTACGTAAACATCTGATGTTGACATCATTATATCTATAGCATCAAGTTTATGTGTGTGACAACAATATTGGTTTATAAAAATAAATGGGATTTTCCCTTTATATTTTTAAACAACAGGGATGATGATTGAATCTAGGAGAGACTAGGAAATTACATAGATACTATTGAGTAGAGCATAGAAGAGATAGCTTTGGGTATCAGATTGAATGAAACAGAAGTTACTAAAGCTGTCATTTGCTCAAATTCAAGATTTAAGGGTAAAAGTCAAATATAGGGGTAGAATGAAAAAAAACTGTAAAAAAACAAAGAATCATTGGAAATTGAATTAATCAATGTTGTGTTAAAGAGATCGATCACGTATCCATCTCTGAAACATCATGAAACTTTCCTCCGTTTTATATAATGTCGTCGTGTGTCCTTCCTTCCCTGCAAAACTGAATTAAGAAAATCCTTTTTTTTTTCTTGTTGAACTTAAAATATATCAACAACAGAGTGATATTTTATGTACTAAGAAAGAGACTTGCTTTAATAGTGACAAATGTTATATTGTTTGGCCTAAGGCTTTGTGTATCTAATAAACTTGGTTGTTAAGAAACCATCGCCTCAATTGGTCAACGATTTGAATAGTTGCTTTGGTTGAATTGATGTTTAAACAATAAATTCATAAGAGTGTACGAATATGAATTATGAAGATATCAGTTTGTTACAAATAAAATGTTTTGACACAAAGATCTCTAGTACTAGGTTGGTAATGCGTTAAGAAACAATAAGCAGAGTAGAAAAGAAAAGGTTACATTAGGAACGTTGTTTCGTATATCAATCTACTCAAATGCTTCCTTTGTCAAAAGACTTTTCAAACCAGGAAGTATTTTCTATTTGGTTTTCTTATAACTTGTATATCTTGTGTTAAATGGTTTAAATTAGCTTTTGTTGATGTTCCCTTCTCATCGCTGATTCCATCTTTCCAAACCATGTTTTTTTTTTGCCATTGAAATACATAAAGTATTGAAAAAAGTAAATAATACCCTTCAATCAACACTAAAAATGTAAAGTTTATATAAATTTGGATGGTTAAAAGCCCATGCATCTTGGGCCTAAGGTTGGCACCTACCTTGATCAATAGGTTTCAAATACATAGGATTAATATAAGATCACCTCTTTAAGTTGAACTTTAAACGTAGTTTGTGTGATTTGTATTCATTTATTATATTCCGCTCGATTAGCAAATACAGTTAAGTATACACCTACATGAATTCCATCCCAATCGATCTCTTTCTTGAGATTTTTTGTAAGATCCATGATGCGCCCGCCACATATGCGCTTTGGTCGAAGAGATAGTTGCGTGAGGTTTAGGGTTTAGGGTTTAGGGTTTAGGGTTTAGGGTTTAGGGTTTAGGGCGCAATAAAGGAAATAAATATCATTTTTAATATTGTAATTTACTTTTAAACCAAAAGTATAATCAAATATATTTGATATTACTTTTTAAAATTTTATTTACTTATTTATTAGACAAAATTTTGCAGCTAATTAAAAGAAACCCAAAGCACTTCGTAAGCCATTTTCTAGTGATATGAATTCTGTTGATGATGATAATGAGATGGAAGAGGATTTTGGTGGTGGAGAGGTCGTTGAGTATACTCTTTTAAATCATGATAATTATGAGTAAAACGTTATTAGTTTTTAAATTGTTAATAGTTTGAGAACTATTGTGTTTGCTTTTATATCTATTTTTTCATGACGTGGATTGGATTTTTATGGTATTTTATTCTAAATTTCTAGCTAAGATTTTACTAAGTTTAAGAAGAAAGCTATCATTTACTATCTTTTTTAACCGATGGCCCTAGTGTCCCAGTGGTGATGCGCCTATGTGTCATGGCTCATGACTCATTAAAAAACCCTGGTGTCATGGTGCGCTTTACGCCATTTAATCTCAGGTTCATGATTGATTTTTATAATTGTTTACAACGATCGTCACATGCTATATATTATTCATTTTTCAGAGCCAAAGTCATTAGTTTTTAATATAGTAATTAAAATACGCTAAATTTCGATATTTTATTGCTTTATTAAAATACTTCTCTATTTGGTATAGTTCTATGAAATAAATTGTTTGATTGATCAAGAACTTAATTTAATGGCATGATAGTATAAAGCTAATGAATGGTGATTATTGATTGAATTGTTTTTATGTGATTGTTATTTTATTTTCTAGAAGATAAATATTTACAATAAACCAGTTGTTTACTAAACAATCTCACTGTTTGGCATGACTGGTAAGTCATTCCTATTCAATAGTGATGCGAAAAAATAATCAGAATGTATGTGGACATTCACTAGAGAGCCATAAGATTTTTTCTAATGATTTATTATGTGTTGTTTGTAAAAAAAAGAAGTTGATAATATGGCTTTCACCTATCCCAATTAATTAGGATGATATTAATTTTCTGGTACGTATTAAAAGAGATATTATGGATTGATCAATGTTCGAAAAGCAGACTGCTGTTTTAGTGAGTCAGTTTTTCCAACATTGGGGAGAAAATATACAGCTGGTTAAAAAATATATAATAAAAGGAATTATCATGATCCTCGTACTAAAGAATGCGCACTAGAATTTTGAAAGATAATTCATTTGCAAAGTTTAACAAACTAGATGTCAGAAGCATTCAGTGACCCTGAGTGAAAAAATCACGTATAGCAGTTGTGTTCCAATTAAAATTAATGTCCTTGAAGGATAAGATCAACTGCTAAACTGCTAGTAAGTCTAAAGATCGCATGAAGTAAGATAGACTTATTGGTTCCAAAGATTAGCATTCTCAGAAAAGAAAATGTGCAGTAATAAATATGGCACAAAAGAAGCTAAAGACTTGATTCAGTCTATCTAGAAGGTGTTAAACTATCAGAAACAACATTTAAAGATTCTATTGTTAGAAGCGATAAATTATAGTTCTCGAGAACAAGACTATATTGATATCATTATGATTAATACAATTGGCGAATGTAAGGTAATCTTCTTAGTTGTTACTTGCTAAAAAAGCTACAAGAATATTTGAAAAGTATGTTGATGATTAAAACATTATCGATTCTCTTGTAGAAATTTCATAATGTTTGGAAAAAAGAGTATTAGATGAAAACATACTTCTGAAAAATGCAAAAATCAGATTGTGCACAGATCTGAATATGGTTGAGTTTGTATAAATCAGATCTTTCATGAAGTTTATTGAGAATTATACATCTAGCGAAAGAGATGTTATTTCAAAGAGATCTTTGCCGGATTTTTACATAGAAAATGTTTATGTGGTTGGTCTATAAGTACCACAATAAGTAGAAAAGTCAAATAGTAAGTTTTACAAGGAGAGCATGAATAACTCATATGTACAAGATGAATGTTTAAAAGATTGTATGCAAAATAAAATTTAGGCCTGAAGTCTAAATAGACTAAAGAATTAGGCTCCGACTGGTAACACGTGTTATCAAAATTGAGTTGCAGTAGATGTTACAATTTGATTTAAGAGAAATTTCTTCAAATACCACTAAATAAGTTTATTTTCCAAACATACCATAATAAGTTTTATTTTCCAAATATATCATTAAAAAGTTTTATTTCCAAAAATACCACAAAACTAAAAACTGAATTATAAGGGTTTATAACTTAAATATTTGGGTTTGGGTTTAGTATTTTGAGTTTAGGGTTTAAAATTTTGGGTTTAGGGTTTAGTTTTGAGGGTTTAGGGTTTAGTTTTGAGGGTTTTAGTTTTGTGGTATTTTTGGAAATAAAACTTTTTGTGGTATTTTTGAAAAATAAAACTTGTTATGGTATTTTTGGAAAATAAACTTATTTTAGTGGTATTGATGAGAATTGCCCATGATTTAATTTGCAGTAAAAAGTAAAAACTATGTGGTATAAACGGCAGTTTGATGTCGTGAATTTGATGTATAAATATAAATCACCATTTAATAAAAAATCATCTGTCTGGTAACATTTTTGTTGTATAAGTTGCAATATGTACTATTTAAGCAAATTCAATTTGAAATTATTAATAATAAAGTTAATTAAAAATTTATGAATGAATAAATTTAATATAATTATAAACATAAAATAATATTAATTTTAAGTGATTTAGTTAAAAAATATTTTGTAAATGACATACATTCTATAATATTTACAATCTCATCATTTTCAAATCTATGCCTATAATGTTTTTCATTTCAAATAAAAATAAAAATAAATAATTTTGGCAAAAAGAAAGAAACTCAAATAAATATTTCTTTTATAAAATAATTATTAAATAAAATTAACACAGTAAAAGTTTTACAAAGGTAACTCAATTTACCACATCTTAACTCATGAAAATTTCCATGATGTTAAGTTATGTTTTGATTTAACAATTTTACAAAGTAGATAACTCAAAAATATAAGTCAATCATAACTCAACAAAACTCAAACTCAAACTCAAGTTTTTAAAAACAAATCATGCTTGATGACATTTTTGAGTTATGAACATAACTCAATCTTAACACATGATAACTCATGCTAGCAATTAGACCCTTAATTTTCTATGTGAAATGGGATTTAAGAACTAGAAGTTCAATAACCTGAGATAAAAGTTTGTTAACTAACGCTCTACTTATGACAGTTTTCTAAAAGGTGATATATGTCGGAATACATATCTTGAAGATGATGTTTCCAGGGAGAGAAACATGATTATGTGTATGGTTGTACTAATTTTTTCTATATCATGGTTTTTTATCCTAGTAGGTTTTTCCATGGAAGATTTTTAATGAGACAAAAAAGAACATGCAAATGATATATACCTAAAAGGAAAATACAATGCTTCTAATGAGGAAATACTATCATTTTTCAAAGTCTTTGTCAAACATTGATGAAATCATGAGAAACAAAGAAAATTATCAAGATAAGTCCCATGGGGGACCAGCGAACTGCAGAAGAATGGCGACGTACATGTCCTACAGGTTTATTCAAGTGAAGATTTGGGGGACCTATTTACTAAGGCATTTCCAACAATTACTATCAAGAAGTTATTTCATCATATTAGATCGCATAGTCTCGAAGATTTCAAGTGATGTACACATGAGGGGAGCATCCGTGCGCTGCACTTTTTTCCCTTAATCATGAATTTTCCAACAGGGTTTTTCTGGTAAGATAATTAATGAAGCAGCATTTATTACATGCGTATTTGAGACTATATTTTGATAATGATCATCCAAGGGGGAGCATTATGAATAATGTCATTGTTATGTCGATACCCATTATATGCCCATTATTAGATTCTAGAAGACTTGATCTTTAAGATAAACTCTAATATTGTATTTCTATATATATGTTGTATCTTATACGATACATCAATAAGAAGAGAGCAATCCCCTAATCTATTTTGTTCACAACACTAATGCACATTAAAATAAGATGATACATCATTAAAGTATCACTATAATATAATGAATCTTCATGTGGATTATATATATTAAAATCAATAAAAGAGTTAAATTATATGTTAAAAGTGCCATTTATGGCAAATGGCAACACATAAAAATAAACTAAAACTAAATCATTGATCCAATTGACAAGCAATTCAAGGTATTGCTCATCGTTGGTAATGAAAGTGATTATCATACTTTGACATTAGGAACTGGAAAAATGAGGTGGAGGAAGATCCAGTGTCCCTTTACCCATTATCCAATTAATTCGGTTGAAAGCATATGCATCGATGGGCTTTTGTATTACATAGCTAGACGAACTGATAACAGATATGGTGAGATATTAGTTTGCTTTAATGTTAGGTCAGAGAAATTCAAGTTTGCGGATGCAGGATGCTTCAGAACTTATGCACAACTTGAAACTAAAATGACCAACTATAAGGGTAAATTAGGTGTGACTACTTTGGCATATCACTCTCATGCCCTTGAGTTACAAATGTGGGTTCTAGAGGATGTCGAGACAAATGAATGGTCAAAACATGTCCATTTTATGTTTCCGTCGGATAAGAAAATCATTGATCTCCGGGAAATTTACGTTGTTGGGGTGACTGCTAAAGGTGAAATTGTTTTATCTGAGTCCCGTAAACACAAACCATTTTATGTTTTCTACGTCAACCGCAAAAGCAAGACTCTCCAGAGTGTTGAAGTCCAAGGTGTTGGAGAATACAAAGAATTGTTTAACTTAAACCGTCTTAAAGTTTTTGCTTTTGTAGACCATGTAGAGGATCTTAGAGTTAACGGTGCAAAGCAACTCAAGTCCAGCATCACACTAGAGATGAAGACAGAAGAAGAAGAAGCAGCGGAGAGGTGAAGAGAGAGATAGAGACAGTGAGAGAAGGGATAGGTGAAAAAAATTGTGTTCTGTCTATTCGTTTATTACCTTTTTCAACTTTTTTTAGTAAAAAATTTGTTTTTTTTTTTTGTATGAATGTTAAATTTATTCAAACAAAAACCTGTTTTTACAATAAATGTAACCTTAATTTTGAGCTTTAAAGAGTTTCCGAAATGTAACCAGCAAAACTAAGACAAACGAGAAGCAAACCAAAGGCGAAGTGCGTCCATAAGTTTTTTCGTTGTTGTTTGAACGTTTGAGAGATGATTTCTGATTTTGCGGTCAATGATTCCTGTCAATAGGCTAGCGGAGATTCTTGGTTCTCCATGTCGTTGTTTATTTCTTTCACACCAGATTGTGTGGATGCACACCTGAAAAGTATATCTCAATAGAAACCTATGAAGACGAGAAAGACCTTTGTTGATGAGAAGCGATTGGATGACTGAAAAATCAAAGGAGAAATGACTTTGCAATAGGCCCTTAACTGACGCTCCCCAAATCTGACTTGTATACGGGCATTTAAAGAATAAGTGTTCCCTTGATTCTAACAGATGCCTGCAGAAAATACATGAAACATTAACCACTCCTTTCCAACAGCTCATTCGCTCCCCCGTTGTAAGACGATTATGCATAAGTAACCAAGTCAAGAAGGTGTATTTGGGAGTAGAATGAGGAAACCAAACTCCCTTACACCAGTCTTTTTTTGGCCGATTTACTCTTATGTTGTTCCATGTAGCCTTTGTTGAGAAGGAGTATTTGTAATTGTTGTCCGAGAATTTCCATGTTGCCCGATCTGGTTCATATATATTCTGAATCTGGCATAGCTTTTCTAACTCATTTTCAACCTCCGAAAGTAACCCTTGCCTATGCCTTCTCCTACGGTGGATTACTAACACTTCTGCCACGGTTCTTTCCAGCCCAATACCCATGTCAATGACTCCTCGATTCCCTAGCTTATCATGAAGTCTTCCAACCGGGCACCAGCAATCAAACCAAAATGAAGTATCCTTACCATTCTTAACTTCCATTCTATGGAATTGTTTCGCTATATTCCTGTACTTGAGGAGTTTCCTCCACATCCAAGAACCCAAGCTTCTCTTTTATTGACCAGAATGATCCCGATTTAAGCAGCACTTTCCTTGTCCAATGAACCCAATAAGAATTTGCACCTGAGGTTAATCTCCAAATCAGTTTGAGGCAACTAACCTTATTAGCCGTTTCCAGCTCCTTCAACCCAAGTCCTCCTTCTGTCTTGGGAGTACAAACATCTTTCCATGCCAATTTTGCTTTATGAATGTTAAGCTCACTACCCGACCAAAGGAATGCCTGGCATAATTTTTCAAGCTCATGGATACAAGCTTTAGGAAGTCTAAAAGCGGATATCCAGAAATTGATAATGCTACCAATAACCGAATGAAAGAGTTGCAATCTCCCTGCAAAAGATAAGAATTTGTGTTTCCACGAGTTAATTTTTTCTCTTATTTTTACAATCAGCGGAAGGTAATCCGAGCTAGACATTCTTTTGGTCATCAAAGGAAGTCCCAAGTAGCGGATTGGTAGAGTACCCATCTCAATCGGAATCAACTGTGTAAATCGATCCCTCATCAATCTCGGTAGGCCTGAGATGTATACAGTAGACTTTGGTAGACTAATGCACAAACCAGAGTAAACAGAGAACTTGTTAAATACCTCGAGAATCCCCTGTACTGACCTGATTGATCCATCTCCAAACACCATGATGTCATCCGCAAAACATAAGTGTGTTAGTCCCATTTGCTTACATCGCGGATGATACCCAATTTTTTGATCAACCGCTGCCTTATCAAGCATTAGAGAGAGGATATTCAAACACATTACAAACAAATACGGTGATAGGGAACATCCTTGCCTCAGACCTCTCTTGCTTTGATAGTATCCCGCCAATTCACCATTAACTTGGACAGAGAAAGAAGCTGTAGTAATACAAAGCTCAATCCATTTTATAAACAAAGGCAGAATATGTAGGGTTTCCATAACCTGTTTTAAGAATGTCCATTGGACCGAGTCGAAAGCTTTCGATATATCAATCTTCATTGCACATCGTGGTGATCCTTCTTTGTGGTAGTCCTTAACAAGCTCTGATGCCAAAAGTAAGTTCTCTATCAGTAGACGATCTTTTACAAAGGCCGATTGGTTTAAAGTGATCATGTTTGGGAGAATCTTTTTTAGGCGATTGGATAAAAGCTTGGATATCACTTTGTTTTTTAATCCATCTCTCATCAGTTGTAAATCAATAATATCCTCCCCCTCCCCATAGTAATGAAAACAAAACAGCGAAGTTTATATTGATGTTGTCTTGTACCATTGTACATAGTAGCTGCCTTGTCACCTTCAGTGAGACCAAAAAGTGTTTCTTGCATTGTACGTTGGAGAGAACCATAAGAAGAAGCAGAAATACATTTTTTTTTTTAATGAATGTAAAATTATATTAAAACCAAAAAAATTGTTTTACATTATATGCATCCTTTGCTTGAGTGTTTGAATTCGAAATTTAAGACAATATTTTAAATTCTTGTTCCCAGCCATAGTTGTAGCCCATCCCTTAGCCGATGTGATCCTGAAGTTTGTAGAATAGAAGCTGGTTTCAGACAGATTTATCGATCATTTTAATGAGCAGGTTGAGAGGGGAGCAAGCTTCTCCGTGCCTTCTACGATTTCGTTCTCTCCAGACAGTGTGCACTGCATGCAACTTGAAACAGATATCTCAGCAAGTAACGTGGTGTTCGATCAAGATTTGAGGTTGATGTTGGGTATGGGCTTCGCCCTTCTCCTCCTTAAAAGCCCATCACATGAAGTCGGCCCAACTGACAAGCAAGCGGCCCGACGAGCGACGAGGGGTAGATCCGGCGTTTGCCCCTCGTCCCGACTTAAGTACGGAATTACCCTTGTAAACCTCTATAAAAAGAGTGTTAGTGAACAGTGTTAGGTCATTCAGATTTTTCGGGAGAAACACCCCTCGACTTAGAAACATAGAGCGGGCAAGATAGTTGTAAGCCGAACCACGTCCGCCTCGTCTTGAACCCACTTTCCTGAGTCGACCCCCACTTGTAAATAGCAACACGCTTGACTCAATTTATACTAAGATCATTATATCAATATAGCGTCGTCCGACGACCATTCTCCTTGCATCGCCTTTCTGCCTTCTCATTATTATTATTATTTGTTTGATTGGAAGTCCACCATCAACAATTGGCGCCGTCTGTGGGGACATTATTCGAATTCACCCCGCATAACAAGAGAAGGCAAAGGCTTACGTTCACGAGTACGAACCGCCCGATGGGGAAGCGCTCCGGGAAAGCAATAGTCGGACGATCGAGTCCCTCAAGCGAAGCAACAATACCGGAACCGCTACCACAATGGGCTCATGGAGCCACAACTCAAGCGAAAAATACTCATCCTACACAGCGAGACGAAGGAACTAGTTCGCAGCAAGATCGGGCCACCGTCCAACGACCCGAGAAAGAAGGAAGCCGACTCGACGCACCAACCCAACCCGATACCCGACCATCCAGGTCGAACAATCCACCCGCCGCGGCCATCCACAACACGCCAGAAGCATCGAGCGCAAATATATGCGACCTTTTTCAGAGCATACTGGAACGCATGAACGCTCAGGAAGCAAGAATCGCCAACCAGCTAAAAACTCTAACCGACGCCCAAGCGGCGTCCCAAGAAGAAATCAATCGCCTCTGCGCTGCAGGCGTGCCATCGATGCGCCCGGTGCCTCGGGCGAACGCCACCTGCTCACGCCTCAATGCGTCCTGTAACAATAGCCCCAGCGGCCTCAACAGGCCGGCATCTAATACAGCTGTCTACGCCGCCGATCGAGTCGAGCCAGGCAGGCCTCGAGCCATTGCGGAGCAGTATCTCGACGATTATACCGCCACTAGAGACAAGGAGATCGACGATATGAAGGAACTCCTTCGAGCGATGTCTTCCAAAGTCCATCGCGCGACCAGTTCCGCCCCTGAACTCGAAAAGGTATTGGAAGACACCCAGCGCTCGCCCTTCACCACTCGTATAACGAGCACACCGCTAAGACACGAAGGAAAGATCAAACTCCCCCCCTACGACGGAAGAAGCGACCCTCAGCAGTTCCTGACAAAATTCGCGGTGGCAATCGCGCGAGCACGGTTTGCTGAAGAAGAGCAGGACGCCGGCTGCTGCCAACTCTTCGTCGAGCAGCTTAGCGGCGCCGCGCTCAGTTGGTTCACACGACTAGAAGCCAACTCGATCGAATCTTTCTACCAACTAAAAGCTGCCTTCCTAAAGCAGTATTCGATGTTCATCCAAAAGGGGGAGACCAACGCCGACCTATGGACCATCACCCAAGGACCAAAGGAGTCCCTACGGGAATTTATCGACCGATTCAAGGAGGTCGTGTCACAAATCAACGTACCCGACGATACGGCGATCGCCGCGCTCAAAAACGCAACGTGGTACGAATCAAAGTTTCGAGAAGACCTATCCCTTAATCAGCCCGCCTCGCTTGTTGACGCCCTGCACCGCGCCTCGCGCCACATCCTCGTCGAAGAAGAAAAAGCTGCGATGGCTAAAAAGCACGCTACAAAGGCAACTCCTGCCAAAGCGAAAGATGAGTACTTCGAGCCGCGACAACATTATGACGCGGAATACGCTAAAGAGGAACGGAGCAGGAAAGCGGCAACCTTCTTCGTGGGCTCGCAAGAGACGAAGCCCCCGCCGCCATGGAACAAATACATCTGCAATACCGACGCGAAGGGCGCCCCACCCCATGGGCAACAACCATTCTGCGACTTCCACAAAAAGCCCGGCCACTCAACCCACGAGTGTCGGTACCTACTCAGTCAACTCCTCGCCAGATACAAAAGCGGGGACATATGTATTGACCCCGGAAGACCCATGGGTCGGGGACAAGGAAGGAACGACCGACGGGACAATCAAACCTTCCAACCATTTCACAATGAAGACCAGCGCCCCAACAACGAGCAAGTACATGTCCAGGAAAACGGCGTCGCCGCAGTCGACTTTGAGCCACCAAAACGAGTGCAGGACGACAACGAACCTATTCCGGTCCCAAGACGACGGATCAACATGATCATGGGAGGTCTGACCAACTGCCACGACTCGGTTCGATCGATCGCAACTCACCGTCGTCGCGCCGAGAAGGCCGTCGTTTGGCCACGCGCCGTCACGGCCGAAACAGAAGCGATCGTCTTCACAGACGCCGACACGGTGTGTGTCGACATGCCCCATAACAACCCATTGGTCGTCGAGCTACTCGTGGGGGTAAGTGAAGTCACGCGGGTGATGATCGACACCGGCAGCTGTGTCGATCTCATATTTAAAGAGGTACTTCGAAAAATGGAGATACCCGACCGCAGCATCAAACCCTCAAGTCGGCCGCTCACCGGCTTAGATGGCGACACGATCATGACAATAGGAACCATCAAGCTCCCCATCTTCGTCGGAGGAACGGTCAACTGGATCAAGTTCGTGGTCATCGACCGCCCCGCCGTGTATAATATCATTCTCGGAACGCCCTGGATCCACCTCATGAAGGCCGTCCCATCGTCGTACCACCAGTGCGTCAAGTTCCCTACGCCTAGAGGAATCTGCACGCTGCGAGGAAACCAGCAGCTCGCTCGGACCTGCTTCCTCATCGAAAAGAAGATGCGCAACCTCAAAATCACCGACAAAGCATCGATCCTCAGCCTCCCGTCCGCGGAAACAGAAAAGATCGCTCAAGCAGCGAGTCCTCAATTAGCATCAACTTCGGCAACCCCGAGCGCTCAGGCAACCGACGCCACCCCGTCGCAATAGCAATTACAGAAACTCGCGTTGGAGTTCGAAAACCTCACGCTCAAAAACGCAGCAGCGGCAACCGCGCCGAGCACTACTGAGCAAATCAATATCGATGCAACCAACCCAGAGCAATGCGTAAGCATCGGCCTCAACATCAGCACCGAAGTACGGGCCGCCCTTGTCGACTTTCTCACGAGCAACGCCTCCACATTTGCTTGGTCAATCCATGATATGCCGGGAATAAGCCCTGCGATAACCTGCCACGAGCTCAACGTCGACCCGACGTATAAACCCGTGAAACAGAAACGCCGCAAGCTCGGCCCGGAGGGGTCTACGGCTATCAATGAAGAGGTCGATAAGCTACTGAAGGCCGGATCAATAATCGAAGTTCGCTACCCCGACTGGCTAGCCAACCCGGTCGTCGTTAAAAAGAAAAACGGGAAGTGGCGAACTCATATTGATCGACTTGTTAAGCACTTCGAAGCATTGTCGCAGGTGTTCGACGTGGTCGTCTGCCCAAAGGACAGCTTCCCACTCCCACATATCGATCGACTTGTAGAGGCTACAGCAGGCAACGAGCTTCTCTCATTCATGGACGCCTTCTCCGGCTACAACCAGATCCTCATGCACCAGAACGATAGAGAGAAAACATCGTTCATCACCGATCGCGGAACGTATTGCTACAAAGTGATGCCATTCGGACTCAAGAACGCCGGAGCAACGTATCAGCGGCTGATCAACCGAATGTTCGCGGACCAACTCGGACGGACGATGGAAGCATACATCGACGACATGCTTGTCAAGTCTCCCAGAGCAGACGACCACGTCGAACACCTGCGACAATGCTTCGAAGTGCTTAACAAATACGGCATGAAACTGAATCCAGCCAAGTGTATGTTCGCAGTAACGGCCGGCGAGTTCCTCGGCTACATAGTCACCCGGCGAGGAATCGAGGCAAATCCCAAACAAATCTTGGCAATCATCGACCTACCTTCCCCAAGGAACTCGCGCGAAGTGCAGCGCTTGACGGGACGGATCGCGGCGCTAAATCGCTTCATATCTCGGTCGACCGACAAATGCCTACCCTTCTACCAACTCTTCAAAACAAATCAAAAGTTCGTATGGACAGAAGAATGTGAGGTCGCCTTCCAACAACTCAAGGAGTACCTCTCGACACCCCCGATAATCAGAGCCCGGCGAAACACTCTTTCTATACGTCTCTGTCTCGAGCTCGGCTGTCAGTGGCGTTTTGGTCAAAGACGATAGAGGAGAGCAGCGCCCGATCTTCTACATCAGCAAGACCATGGACAGCGCCGAACTACGGTACCCAACCATAGAAAAATTAGCACTGGCTGTGATCACCTCGGCTTCTCTTCTCGAACTATGGGATTGCGCGGATAACGCTCCTCGATCTCCTCCCTCAGATAAACACGGATATAATCAAGCTCCTGGACATAGCGCCTATATTCCTGTTTTATCTACATCACACGCAAAGGATCACACATGAGCAAGAGCTCAGCCAAAAGATTCAGACGCCCCGCGCAAACCGCGCGACTTACTGAAAGAAGAAAGTCCTCGGCCTCCTGCGCATCCAACCCCTGCAACGTGGCCACAAAAAGAGTTGGCACCTTCACCTCCGACGGACGAAACTCTCGAGCAATCCGCTCGCCGCAACAAGGACACGGCATCCGCAGCCGCGACCTTCTGTCCGGATTAACGACGGGCGTCGGACGGTAGGGGATCGTAGTGAACGGCCACATCCTCGAATACGCAGCAGGACAAAACACGAAAGAGTACCAAGAGTCAGGTCGACCTCACCAAAGAAGAATTCTCGCAGCAAAATCTAAACGTCCTAAAGGGGCAGAGTCCTCCCCCCCCCCCCCCCCCCCCCCGTTTTATAGCAAAATGCGAATTCAAAGGGAGCGACAGGGGCATTGAAAGCTCTCAACTGCCGAGACATCAATGCTGCGCAACTTTTCCAAAACAAAACGCCTCATTGATTACGACAAAAACGGCGCAAAGAGTAGGCACGGAATATGAGAAGGCTACCAAAAGTAATCATGACGAGCGCACAATAATGCCACGATTCCACGACAAGGAATTTATCATTAAAAAAGGCGTTCAAATAATACTCGCCGATCGACCAACATCTAAAGTCATTACAAAGCCAAAAACACAAGGTCGATGCACAAAAAAAGGGGGGGGCACAACAACAACAAATCGAAAGAGAATAATCATGGCGCAATCCCCGCATCCCCTGGAAACAGCGGCTCGCCCTTGTATTCGGCCGCAAACTGGCGGAAGCAAGCGGGCAACGACAGTACATCGTCCACTTCGTTCCTCGCCCAATCCTTGGGATGCGCCTCCAGACGCTGCATCTTTCGCATAATGCGGACCGCCGCCGCATCATTCTCAACCATCGCCACAGCAAAACCCACGGGGTAGCCCGGGAGGTACGCCTCTTCAAGCAACGCTCGCTCCTCACCCACCAAACGGTCGAAGTCGCGCTTCAGCCAGTCATAGCACTCCAGCATCTGAACAAAGCAACGAGCAGATGATCACAAGTTGTCGCCCTATCAACCACAACACGACAAATTGAGGAAAAACAACAAACCTGAGTAACGAAGCGCCGAGCCGACGAGTACTCCGGCTCGTCCAACGAAAAGATAAAGAAACTGGGCACTAAGATAATCCCAGTCGGCCGATACCCCTGGATCAGCCGAACGTTACATCGCGGACAAGAGTCCAGCGTACCTTCAAAACACTCCATGCACACCGCCGATGTAGCTCGCCGAACAACCGCATCCGAAGCTCCAGCCATATCTCAGAGTAGAAGAAACAAGCGCAGAGGGCACGTTGGAAGAAAGCTAAAAAAAATGAGAGGTACAGGAAAAGACGAAGTCTACCGACTTATAAAGGCAATGGAGCGGTGCACTGAAGAGTCGCGGCAAGCAAACGTCCAATTAGGGCAACGTTTCACCTTCGCGACCTTTCGACAGGACACCACATTAAAAGACGCGACTCTCAGGACAGAAACAGAGAATACGCAAACATCGAGAAATACTAAACGGCCCCCTTGGCAAACAACGGTTCGAATATTACAAGTCACGTGTTCAAATGTTGCAACAAAAGCAAAAAGGAGGAGAAAAGTAGAAGATGAAGAGGACTAAGGCTGTTGGGCCGTCTCGTCCTCAGCGCCCGCCCTATCAGGAACGGCGCCCGCCTCATCCTCTGGAGCGACTTCCTCTCTCGCCCCTTCGACCGACTCCCCCCTTGGGACTTCAGCAGCCTCCTCCACTTGTGCGTCTTCCTCAGCAGCGTTGGGTTGAGTGTCCTCCCCAGCGGTCGGGGCGGGAAGGTCTCCCTCCTGATCCTCCCCTGCATCCTCCGTCAGCGTTAAGTCCTGAGCCTCGCCTCCCGGTACGATCGCCGTGGTGCCCGGAGCAGGGATTTCCGTCAAACGCGTTCGCTTGCGCCCGAAGATCGCGGTTGCCTTGAAATCCCCCTTTGTAAAATTCGGGTCAGGCATTCCAGCGACCGTACTCTCTAACTCCGCCACTTTAAGGCCAAGATCCCTCTTTACATGAAAAGGCACCGTCATCTCACCATCGCCCTCAAGCGCCTTCAAAACCCTCAGCGTACCGGAGACCTGCTCCAGCTGCATCTCGAAGAACCTGCGATCCTCCATCTGCTGAAAGCACTCGCGCATCTTATCCAAGCGGGCCTGGAAACGTCCCATAAGCTCTTCCGTCGTCTTTCGGCGTGTGGACAGCTCCTTTTCATCTCGAGCCGCCCTCAGCCTCGTCATCTCTGACGCATGAACTTTCTCCAGCTCCCGCAGCTGCGTCTCCAGCGACGTCCGCTGCATGATGGACTCGCCCATCCTCTCCTCGAAGTCAGCTTGGTAAGCAGCTAACTCGTCCGCCGACTGAGCGCTGCGTTCTTTCTCCTTCTTCAGCGCTTCCCGCTCTTTCTTCAGAGCCTCCTGCAACCTTCGCACCTCGGCCCCGGAACCCTCCTTCTTCGCGGCCCTTAGCTGCTGGTCATACCACTGCACCAGCTGATTCGTGGCGTCGATAGCCTAGATCGATCGAGAACAAGTATGACACAGCAAAGACATCAGTCGAGTGTAAAAAGAAATAGGAGGCCACAACAAAACTACAACAAGAATCATGAAGTCCATACCGAGAAGTGACTCTGTGCCACCGATTTATAGAGATCGGCCCGCGCAAGCTCGGTCGGCTCAAGTAACGGCGAGGAGTCCCGCTGAATGTAGCGAAAGAGGTCGACGCACGCCGCCTTGCTCTCAACCATCGAGCGGTCCACCCGATTGTATTGCCAGCGGAACGAATGATCAACCCCTGTGGGAGGATCAGCACGGCCTCGCTTCGAGGAGTCCGCTTCATCTACACGACGAGTCTTCGGAGCGACCCGCTTCCTCGAAGGCGTCACCTCAGATGGTTGCCCCACCTTCTCCTTGTCCTTCCTCTGAACAGGTTTGACCGACCCCGCCCGCGTAGACTCGACCTCTCCTCGGTCATCCTCCCACCCCGTCGGGGGATGCAGGTTTTTAAGAGACTTCCCCCAGTCGTCGGACGAGCAGCCGACTTCCCCTTGGCACTAGTTCGATGCTGAAGATGCCCCAAGATGTCCGGCATATTCGACTTCCTTGTCATCTTCCCTCGCCCCCTTGATGCTGAAACAAGAGCTCTTTAAAAAAAAAAAAAAAAAAAAAAAAAAAAAAAAAAAAAAAAAAAAAAAAACTCGATCGACCGACCAACCTTCTTTGCGTCGCTCCGACCTAGCCTGAAACACCTCCTTGCTTTCCGCTGGCCGAACGATCGCCGACTTACGTTTCAGCTTCTCAACGTCCTCGCTAAAGTTCGGTGGGAACGCCTTTATCTTCAGGATGCGATCTACAACACGGCAAAATTAACCCACAGTCAAGAAAAAGCGAAGGACGACTCAATAAGCAAGCAAGAGAACAAAAGCTAGATCTACCAGGGAAACGATTCCAACGAGAAAAAAAAGTCATAGAAGGATCCTCGACGGACGCCTCATCAATTTTGACATAAAAATAATATTTTTCCCAGCAGGAAAACTTTTCCTTCCCCAGAACGATCTTATGCTTCGGTAAGGCGCTCACGTAGCGAAGGCAGTCCTTGTTCCTCACCTTCGCGATAGTGGTCAGCTCCTCGAAAAAGTGATAACTCATCTTCACCCGACATTTTGCGGCTAAGATGGCAAGGCCCATAGCATTCCGAACCGCCGAGGGAGCGAGTTGGGATAACGCCATCTGACGCTCGGAACAATACTGAAGCAGGAAGCTGGGAATCGGAAATCTGAGTCCACAGTCGAAGAAGTACGACTCATACAAACACATATAACCACTGGGCGGGGCCCATGGCCGATCCTCAAATGACGGGGAAACCAGCGAGATGCCACTCGACGTGTGGTTCAGGCTGAGAATCTCTTCCAAGGCCAAACGATCCGACCTCGACGGACCAATATACCCAAGGTAATCCCCCGGACCGACGTACTGACCGAGAGAAGCAGACGGAGCCTCGACCCTCTCAGAAGACGAAGAAGAACCCTCCGAATCGTTGGCAGAGCCATCTGAATCCCTGTCCACAAGGTGAGGAACCTCGATCGTCAGACGAGGAGAACTAGGCTCCGTGCCGTCATTACGAGACAAAACCTCCCTTCTCACCAGCTCGTCGGAGAGGGAATCGATGCTCACAGGCGAGACCGGGGATACCGAGGGAGAACTGAGGATAACCACGGGAGAGCGACCCCAGATAGAATCCTCCGACCCACTAGGGGTACGACCCCTAATAAACTCGTCTAACGACTCGATAGATGGGTTGGAGTTTAAAGACATTGTGCGATGCAAGAAATAAGATATAAGAGGTTCACAGAGAAGATACAGCGAACAGAATACAAAGCAAGATAGAGAGAGAAGTTACCTTTCAGGATGGAAGAGAAAGTGAAAATGTGTTACCCCGAGCGAATATTTATACAAAGGAGAAGAGAAGCCAAAGCGGCAGGAAGCCACGTCCTCCGAAAAGGTCGCATCAAGCGTAAACCGTTCCCGCGCATCCGAAGGCGAATCGAGGAAACCCTAGACGAGAGAAAGGGCGAGCCTAAGAAAGAGAAGCCCCCGTGTTCGGCCCAAGAAAAGGGGGGGGGCATTGTTGGGTATGGGCTTCGCCCTTCCCCTCCTTAAAAGCCCATCACATGAAGTCGGCCCAACTGACAAGCAAGCGGCCCGACGAGCGACGAGGGGTAGATCCGGCGTTTGCCCCTCGTCCCGACTTAAGTACGGAATTACCCTTGTAAACCTCTATAAAAAGGGTGTTAGTGAACAGTGTTAGGTCATTCAGATTTTCGGGAGAAACACCCCTCGACTTAGAAACATAGAGCGGGCAAGATAGTTGTAAGCCGAACCACGTCCGCCTCGTCTTGAACCCACTTTCCTGAGTCGACCCCCACTTGTAAAGAGCAACACGCTCGACTCAATTTATACTGAGATCATTATATCAATATAGCGTCGTCCGACGACCATTCTCCTTGCATCGCCTTTATGCCTTCTCATTATTATTATTATTTGTTTGATTGGAAGTCCACCATCAACAGTTGATATGAATTGGAAAATGCCTTCAAAATCCACCATGTGCCATTGTTTCATCAGACCAGTGGCAAGCAAAGAATCATTGACTGCGAGTTTCCCAAAGGTCTTTGCAGAAGATGCACGACATCGTCATCCCCGTATTCCAAGCACTCAAGCGATCTCCTGTAGCCAACTTATTTAGAGTTGCTAGCCACACGATGAAAGAGTATCTGGGTGTGGCTTTAGGAGACCAAACTCCGTTAGAAGTAGATATACATTGTGCCATGCATGGTCTTACTTACCCCACCCAGCCTTTGTTTCAAATCTTCTCCGTATAGACTGGGATGAGTTCGGATTTAATCATCCCTTTGGTCATGGGTGGTTGAGGATCCCTTCTTGATCCTACCACGTAGTCACGTAGACTAGACCGTACTGACACAATTGCATAACCGTTTTGTTTTAATGAATGTAAAATTATATTCAACTTAAAAAACTGTTGTTATAGTCGCTTGGAACCTTTGTTTGAAAGATTAAAATATTAGTAAACTAATTTCTTGTTCCTAGGCAAATTTGAAGTCCATCTTCATGTGGCTTGGAACCATAACCAGTGAGGGAGAGAAGTTGATACCTAATAATACAATCAACAGTTTTGATGAAGAGATCAATAGGAGAAGGAACTTCACCATGCCTGCGATGGTTCCGCTCTCTCCAAATGGTGACGATCCCTTCTCCGATTTCACCATAGACCGTTGTGACACAATTGCATAAACGCTTAAGTTATACGCCAGTCCTAATCTTGTTCATGATACAAATCGAAACTAAATTACTTATATAGAAAAAGCTATTACAACTTCAACTACAAAGGATGCGCTGATCTGAGCTGCAATTGACGGGGATAATGTCGAAATTCACGTTCAAGGTGCATAAGTCTACACAAAAGTTGTTTGTAGCCATATGCGGTGTGAAAAGATGCAATTGGAGGGGTAGAACGGCTGTGAAAAATGGTCCAAAAAGGGTTTGGGTGATTTTGTACAAAAAGATCATACTGCAATGTGGCAGATTCAATTTCTCTACGTAAACGTCATGTTCCGAGATATATTGCTAAGTTGTTTTATGATAAATGGGGAACAATCGATGGAGTAACGCTAAAGATAATTAGATCTGCAATGAGGAATAAATATGGTATGCAGATGAATTATACCACTTCATATAGAGCTTTGATATTTGCAAAACAATTAGGGAGGAGAATAGCGGAAGATGGATATGAGCAGCTGTTGTCGTATCTTTATCGCATCGGGCTAACCAATCCTGCAACCGTCACTCATCTTGTGGTTGATGATCAAAACAGATTCAAATATCTGTTTATGGCTCTTGGAGCCTCTATTACTAGTTTTCGGTTTCTTAAAAAAGTTATGGTGGTGGAAAGGTGTCATTTACCGGGGAAGTATGGCGGTGTTCTGCTCGTGGCTTGCGGCCAGGACGGGAATTTACAAATATTTCCGATACATTTTGCTATTGTAGACTCTGAAAATGATGAATCATGGCAATGGATTTTCACCAACTTGAGGGGATGTGTCTGACAGGCATGCGTCGACTAAAAATGCCATTGAAACTGTTATGCCATGGGCAACAAAAGAGATATGTTATCATCACCTACAGAATAACATAGTCACGAAATACAAGGGAAAGCATCTTATGTACTTGGTGAGAGGCGCTGCGTATGTAAATCTATTGGCCCGCGTTCACTTTTCAGGAGAATGATACAACATACAAACGAGAAATATCGTTGAATCTATAAACTCCACACTTAAGCCATCTCGAGGATTTCCATACCATTTCTTTTGGAATTCATATAAAAGAAGCTAGGAAGATGGTATTTTAAAAGGCGAGAAATGCTATGAGTCACACAACAAAACATAGTAAGCGAATTAAATATTTGCTAACTATATGCCAGCATTTTGCTGACCAGATGACGGTCGAACGCATAGACGGTTGGCGATTCTACGTGACGGGAGGACATAGGGATTGTATCGTTGATTTCCAACATCGAACATGTGGATGTGATGTGTATGATGTTGAGAAAATACCTTGCTCGCATGTTATTGCTGCTGCTCTTGAGCTTAAAATGAATGTGGCCGCCCTCGTATGCCCATCTTACACAAAAAGAATATTTGTATACGACGTACGCAAGCAACATTTTCCCCAAAAACTATCGATATCAAAGAGCATGAGTTTATCAAGCTTTGTCAAGTGTTCTCTTGGACGGCAGAAGAAGTCAAGGTGGCAAACGTAGTTTGAAATTGCAAGAAAGACTACAGCAAAACCGCGTAAAGTTCACAAGCAATTTAGTTGTTCAAAATGCAAGCAACCTGGACATACTCGAGATAACAGTGTAATTTAAATTCCTTTGTATTGATTATTGAGCTATATTTATATGGCTCAGGACATTTTTGAACATTTTGTTTGTTACTTAAGAGTTTCAAGGTTGAGAGAAAGTAGAAGTTTGCTCTTCAAGTCTCCAGGAGAAGTCTCTAATTAGGTGGCCAGTATGCAAATGAAGTCACCAGTTGAAGTCTTCTCTTGAAGTCTCCTAGAGAAGTCTCCCAGAGAATTCTCTAATTAGGTGCTCAGTACACATATGAAGTCTACAGGTGAAGTCTACTCTTGAAGTCTCTAACCAGGTGTTTGGGTCCTCATATGAAGTCTCCATATGATATCTACTTTTCAAGTCTCCCGGTGAAGTCTAAGAAATTGAAAACTGGTGTTCGAAGTCTCCAGATGAAGTCTCCCAACGAAGTCTCATAAAAAGAGTTTTTAATAGAGTTGTTTCAAATTTGCAATTTACAACTTATATATTTATGATTAGTTCTTTTTATATTTTTATGGTTTTCTAACTTTGCATTTCATTTAACAAAATCAAAGTTCTAATCATAGATAATAGTTTAGGGTTTAGGGTTTGGAGGTTAGAGTTTTGGATTATAAATTAAAAACATAATAAGACTTTAATATAAAAAATATTAAAAATCCAGGGCATATGATAATTATGATTTAAAACATATGAAGTCCAAAACATAATAATAATAATAAAAATAATTGTTTCACAGAAATTAAAGAATCAAGAGTTGTTTGATCCTCTGGCAAAAGAGATAGTCATATCTCGTGCCCTCTCATTGAAACGGCCCATATCGGTGATGTAGATTTGAGCAATAAATTCCACAACGAATCTCCTCCATCCAACTCTGGTTCAGTCAACATTATCACAAGAACCTCTAATATTGTGGTTATGTTATTTACAGGGCTCCAGTAAGCAGGTAGGAGCATCTTTAGGAAGATATTTCCGTGATCCAAGACATTAGGGTGGTAGATCACGGTATTGAAAGCAACCTACATTAACCATATGAACCGTCACGGAAGTAAGAGATCCATATATCTTTCGATATTTAAAAATCAATTACATGAAAATGACTTATTTTAATGTCATTTAGTAATTCCATTTTAATAAAACAAAAACATGTAATTTACTCATTATGCTTGGGTTCCCTAAGTTCAATTTGTGTAACTGGCAGATATATGATCAAAACTTACATGTGGGAGTTTCAGCGGGTACTATGGCGGATAATGAATAGTCACTTTGAAAACCCTTACCTCATAAGGGGTGCCAAGAGGGCCAAAGATCACACCCTCCTAGTGAAAGATGACATCGCCCACGAAATGAGTTTGCGGATTCTTCAAGAGGTTCCTCAAACCTCTCTTGATGACGGTTAAAGAGTACGACATTTTTTGATAAGTTTGAGAGATTTTCTTTAGATGATAAGAGATGAAATTAAAAAATTTTGCAACTCAGTGATAATGAAAAGAAAAGTAGCTTGCGTGTTTTGAAATGAGTAATAATGATAAGAAGCGATGTTGAACGAAGAGCCGCTTCGTTTTACATGCTATTAATCGGTAATAATGGCTTTATTTACTGTGAGCCACAGTAGAAGTCTGCTCTTGAAGTATCACAAAGAAGTCTCAAACACTTGTATTTAGTCCCCAAATAAGTCTTCAAGTGAAGTATGCTCTTGAAATCTAAAGGAGAAGTCTCAACTTAGATGTTTAGCCCTCACATGAAGTCTTTAGCTAAAGTCTGCTCTTGAAATATGTAGGTGAAGTCTCAAACTCATGAAAACTGGTGGGAAAAGTCTACGTCCGAAGTCTGTACTTGAAATTATCCTGATTTAATTTTGCATTAAGTCGCAGTCTGTCTAAGTAGTTGTTCCAACTCTGCATTTCACAATATCAAAGATCCTAACATAGCAGATATGACAAACTAAGTTAATAATGTTAGTAATCATCCTACCCTATCAAGCTACAACAAATTTTGGCTTGTTCCATTGGGTGGGCACAAAAACATTCTCGCAATAGCAGCCAAAATATGCAAATTACATACAAGAGTTCAAAATATACGAGAAGTGTAAGAGAGAAGCTCAGCGTTCGTCGTATATGTCTAAACAATCATAACCACGTTTCTCCATTCCCATTATGTCGAGCTCATTATATATTTCGACTGCTAGCTTCTCCCTTATCACACAAGAATTTTGAAGGAAATAATATGCCAAATGCATGGCACTCGATGTACTTCAGGCAATACACTCCACAGTCACCCCTCTAAATGTTCCAGAGAATTTCCTTTTGTGGAACCCGCTCGTATGTGTAGGGAACATTTGGGTGCAAATCTTTATGATCTGGGGGAGCTAGAAGGTGCATAACATAAGCCATCATCTCGCAAATAGGTGCATAACATAACTCTCAATCTCGCGAGGCTTACATACCAACACATCGCTATCCCAAATAACGATATGTCTCTTATATATCGGAATCATCATCGCAACCCAATGCATATCCTTGATGTTAAGGGAGGTGTAGATTTCATCCATATCTAAACCCCATATCTTGTTACATCTGCAGAACTCTGGTTGCTCTCTTGTGTAGAGATTCAACACCCCAGGAGGTAGCACTTTCCCTAACCCGTTTGCATCGGCAGACGATTGAAATTCATTGTACTTATACTTCCACAACGTGGTGAAGATCGAATAAATGAAGCAGATCCTGTCGCTCCTAAACCATTTTGGATGTTTCGTGAATCGATGTCTTAGTAAATTGATTCCAAGTGCTGCAGTAAGAAAATAATTAGTTATGGTAAAGGAAGCTTACAATTAAAGATAGGAAAACCAGAAGTCTGCGCATGAAGTCTCAAAATGAAGTCTGAGCAGGAAGTCTCAGATTGAAGTCTCAGAATGAAGTCTCATGTTTAGACTTCACTTTCAGACTTCAATCTGAGATTTTACTCTGAAACTTCACTCTACGAAGTTTCACAAGGTCTCAAAGCCATTTTGTGGGAGTCCACAACATGCGGTACCAGAATGTGATTGGGTCTTTCTTGAGGTCCTTCTTCTTCGTCTCTCTACAAAATAAAGTCACACACACATTCAAAATCAAGTCACATTATAAAGTTAGGTTTAAAACTTTTCAAGAGTGCGACTTACGGGCAAGTCTTCAAGAAGTCAATCAGCTTGCTTTTATTGTCCTTGTTGATAGAATCAAAAGGATTATTGCCATTGCTGCGCGCAACCGGGTTAATTGGAATTATAATCTTTATACTAGGGCGAACAGCCTGCCCTTCTTTCATCTTTAGCTAATCACTCATTTTCTTAACCATAAGCGATGTTGATTTCTCATTCATGCTCGGTTTTTCTCCTTTTGCTTTCTCAAACTCCATATCTTCTGATTTGGTTGTATCCACAATTAAAACACTTGGCTCATGGTCCTAGTTGTTAAAACTACTCTGCATAGTTGGGAGCAAACATGTTAAACATTAAACCCATATAGATCACAAAGTTCATTTTATTGCAATTTCACGTGGATAAGGCACACTAATAAACATCATTCAAGTTTAAATTTTACAAATTTCTTAAATAAGAGTTGAACATGCCAACAACAATCCAACAAGCCAACAAGATATATAATTCACATCATTTTTGTGACTCACTACGTCTGGCAGCAACTCTTTTACTTTTCTTCTCCTTCTTAGACTCATCTTTATCCTCTTCAATATCCTTTTATCTAAGCAGGTTTATGTTCATTTTGGAAATCTTTGGGTTAAGGGGAGGAAGACTAACCCCATCAGTAGGTGCAGTTAATTTGGCATCAGAGTGACCCTACTTCTCCTGAGGGTTCTTTCTTTATAACTCCGCTGATGAACTTATCAACAGCAGATGACAGATCGCCTACCCTGTCAGTGAGTAAGACAATCTTCATACCAAAATTAAGCAATTGGCCCTTCAACTCAGCCTCAAAAGTGTTGAGTCGAGCATCCAATGCACCCTTCAACGCATCACAAAAGCGCTTCTAAAAATCATTAATAGAAGTGGATAGATGAGATGTCTTCAAACTATCCTCATCAGGACCTTTTAGCTCTCTCTTAATTTTTTGTCCCGACTTCACCTTCACCTTCACCTTCACCTAGTTTTCCTTGAAGTTTGAGGGCAACACACCTGAAGATGGCCAGTGTTCTTTTTGTCACCTCCAAGGATTCTTTGACAATCGTCCAAGCATTGCTTTCACAATTATCTCATCCTCCTCATCATCATCCCACCGTGGGAAAATCTCCTCGAGATCTTTGTGGACAAAGCTGCAGATGGTGGTCTAAAAACAAAAAAAATGAATGGAGAGATATCAGAAGAGATTTCGAGAAAAAAGTCTCTGATGACAAAACAAATTAAAGCTTTGATAATATACGTGTTTGAGGATACCATTTATGAGGTTTTTCCTCCCCCTTGATCATTTGTAAGCAAGCAGAGGTGGCGTTGGTTTACCGGGGAATGACTCTCCCATATCTGTTGCAAAGTCCAGTAGAGCAAAGAAAACCCAAGACTGCAACGCTTGGACAAACCCAAGACTGCAACGCTTGGACAAACCCCTTGATGTGATAAGTCCTGTTGATATCAGCAGTCTTCACCGAAGAAATCAAAATCTTAAAAGCTACTCTTTCCCAAGGGTATGCAGCAAATTTGTCCAGATCCATCACTAGCTTTGCAAGATTTTACATTGATGCCCTGATGGTGAGGGTGTGCATCAATGCAGCTAGCAAGGATGGCTAGATAGCCCAACCTCACGCGATCATCCGGAACCCACTCAGAACAACGTCTACATGATTACAACAAGTTTTCATAGTATGGTCCAACCTCCGCAGCGACTCTAAGATTTACAAAAACTCTCTCATCTTATCCGTGACTTCAGCCTAAGGCTCAGGAGTCATAAGATCTTCCTTATATTCGCAGTTGAGCCTGGTGATGCGTTCAAACTCGTGAATAGAGAATCTGACGGGGGTTTCCCCAACTAGACTTCAAATTTCATGCTTCTTGAAACATACAAGTTGGAAACTGAGCATAAAGTGGAACAACCTCAATGCCCATGAGATCTGTTGCTCGTGGTACATTAGAAAGACACCCAGTGGAGAAGTCGAAATCGTATCCCATTCGTTTTCAGTTAGTACACGCTTGACAACTTCAAGAAGCTTAGGTGTTCCGCTGTAGTAACCTATACTTTTATCAGACTCTGGCTCAGCGTCTTTGATGAACCGCCTTGGTAGGAAATTCTGGCTTCTCTGGTTTCAGTTCATATTCAGTTATTTTGCGTGTTGTAGCCATATTACAATATTATGTCATAGCAAAACTTAATGGGAAGTTAGATAATTGTGAAGTTAGATAATTGTGAAGTTAGATAACTATGAAGTGTACAAGACTTCGTCGGCGAAGTCTTCATAGAGACTTCACATGTGAAATCTGTTCTTGAGACCTCAATGGAGAAGTCGTGTTGAAGACTTCCCTTATGAAGTATCGTACACTCTAGTAACTATAAATACGAGATCAGAAAAGGGACAAACGGAAAGACTAAACCGAAATAGAATATGAGATGAATAGAGATTAAAGATGTCTCGTCGGTTGCAATTCTCAGATCTGTGAATCAAATAAAGATGGAATTAGATACAAAAGAAAAAGAAACGGTTGGGAGAAAGAGTTAGAGAGAATGTCGTCGTATGGTGATTTTCCGGCGAGAATTCCTAGTCCACGTCAACGACTCGGTGAAAGAGTAAGAGAGAGAGTAATCATTTGGTGATAAATAGCAACCCTAGTCGACAACGACGGTTTGGATAGGGGCGGGTGATAAATAGCAACCCTAGTCAACGGCGATGATGGTTCAGAGAAAGGGAGAGGGAGAGTCGTTTGGTGTTTTCCGGCGGGGAGGAAGACGGCTTACAGAAAAAGATAGAGAGTTTGGTGTTAATTTTCCCGCATGGAGGATACCTACGATAGCGACGATCAGAGAGAGTGTCGGCGTTTAGAGATTACCGGCCATATTTGGTGATTCGGAGGAGAAAAAGAGAGACGGAGACGTTTGGTTTTTTTTTTCCAAATTAACTATTGCAATATCTGTTTAATTTACCAAAAAAAAAATATAACTATAGTGTAAATGTAATTTCCTGAAATTTTTGATATTATTCGGAAGTTTACAAAATTAGACAAAAAAATTTTGAATATTTCGAAAGTGTAGACTTCTACAGCGAAGTCTGATAAGTCTCTTATCAAACTTCACCAGAGAAGTCTGTTTACCATAAATTTATTCTAATGATTAACAAAACATTGAATTTCTAACTAGATACACTGAATCACCTTGGGTTTTGAATCCATTCATAATGATTTCGTCTTTGCTCTTTCTGATGTCTCAAAGCCATTATTGAACAGATATAATGATTGAGTGAGAAAGTCATGAATTCACACCTTTTTTTTGTCATCGGAGAAAATGAGGAAAACATTCTGAGCATGAAATCTCTGAATGAAGTCTGCTTATGATGTCTATGTATGAAGTCTGTAGTCGATCAATGAAGTCTGATATTGAAATCTTAGCATTTCCACATGAGACTTATTCACCAGATACTTAATTTTCAGACTTCATTTGGAGACTTCGCTTATAGACTTCACTTACAGACTTCACTAAAGAAGCTTGTAAACCCTAAATTTATTCTACTGAAACAAAACATTAAATAACCAGATACGCTGAACCACTTTATTCTTTATGAAAAGTCACGTCCAGTCTCAATGACTTCGTCTTCTCCATTTCCCCTTTTTCTGCTTCCCATCTATTAATTACTCCACCTCCATAGAAGAAGTCGTTTCTTCTCCACTACTTTTATCTCTACAACACCAAAAAAAAGATATCAAAAATAAAAATCACACAAAACTCACAACAAATAAAAAAAACCCGATGGATGTTTACAACCTTCTAGTCGAACCCAATGAAAGAGCCAATCGAAGCAAAACAAATTGGCGTTTTAAAGTCAAGATTCTCCGGTCCTACTCTTACTCCGTTCTCAATGAATTAGGTCCTTACTAGTCCTACGTATTAGTAGATGAAGCGGTAAAACATATTCACTTAGGTTTTATGTTTTAACATGCAAACATGCAGTCACAAAGATCTGACAATACAATACTTTGGTGATGTTTTTTCTTATGCGGGGAACTAAGATGGAGTTGTTCATTACTCCAGTACATGTGCCAACGTTCTCTGAAATGGAGAAGCATAAAGGGCACTGGATTGAAATAAACAAAGCAGTAGTACCGCCAGGATTTGCAGAGTTCCGTGCAACAAAGTCTCGCTTCGTACTTACAATTTTGTCTACAGAAACTGGAATTCGAATAATCGACCCTTTGAATGACAAGCACTATTTGGAATTTTTAAGTTTGACCCAAATCCATGACATCAAAATTAAAACAAACGTTGTTATAGGTAGGCATGTAAATTTGTTAAAACATAATTTATATGCATGTAACTTTATTTAACTGAAGGAGAACACTTATGTTGTAGATACTATAAGCATGATCTGCAGCACCAGCCCCCTTCAAAAGAATCCACAAAACCGTGCACAAACAAAGAGTGTGTTTGACATCAAATATGTCATGTAAGTTTCAACCAAACAATAATAATACCATGACAAAAGTCACATTATTGTAATTTACAACCATCTTTTATTAATCATAATAGGGACAATATGCTTAAGTGTGTGGCAACCGGCAAACACGCTTGTGACTTCTGGAATGGCTTTAGGAACAGGAAGGGTGGAGAGGTGATCGTGGTGCTTAAATTATGGAGGATCAATCCGTGGCCACGTAAGTGTATTATACACTACAATTAGTTTAACATATCGCAATTGATCTCGACAATACTAATCTAATTCACACAGGTGGTGATGATGACACTTGGCTAAAAACTAAAGAAGGCTTATCAGAAATTTTGTTCAATCCAGCGATGGAAGAGGTTGAAGATTTCAGGGACGAGTTCAAGGACTATGATATTTATGCTGCAAGACACAGAGCAATCTTCCCTTGATAGAGAATTTATCTATCTAAATCTCTGTTTAAGAACCTAAGTTTCAATTATTTTAAAGTTTGTTTTGGATTTATTTGAATTTCAGACTTCTACAGAGAATTATATGCTAAAAAAATGTTACGGACTTCATGTATGAACTCTAGTGTGAGATTTCACCTAAGATCCGAGAAGTCTGTAAGCCTTAAACTGTAAAATTCAAATATTTTTTTCACTTTTTGTTAATAAATACTAATATTTGACATCAAAATAGTATAATATATCCAAAATCTAACAACTATACGAAGGATCTCCATTTTTTATCAAAAACATATCAAACTAAGTCTAACCCTAAAGATATATGTATGGGTTCTTACCTATTGGCAATTCCTAAACCTATTATGCCTCACATAGTTTACATCAAATGGCTTAGTTTTATGCAATTTTATGAAATTTTATGAAATTTTATTTTTAAACCTTTGGTTTTGATTTAAAATAATATATCTTTCAAAACTTTTGATCGAAATACCTTTTTATCATTTTTTTAATTTAATTTCAGATGTAATTACGGTTCCAGACTTCATGGTCGAAGTTTGGAACCGTAATTAAACCTTAGATTTAATTTAGGAAAATAATAAAAAAATAATTTCAATGCAATTTCTTCTACAGAAAATAAAATTATCCAAATATGAACTTTATAAATTAACATTTCAAAAACTTTCATTAAACTAAAGATTGTAATGTTGATTATTTTCTACAAAACCATAAACAATCGCAGACTTTCCTAGCGAAATCTATTTTTTTATGACTTTTTTGAAAATTTTCAAAATTTTAGATTTATTTGAATTTCAAACTTTTATAGAGAAACATACGCTAACAAAATGTTACAGACTTCATACACGAAATCTACTATGAGACTTCACCCGAGACCCGAGAAGTCTGTAAGCCCTAAACTCTAAAATTCGAATGTTTGTTTCACTTTTTGTTAACAAATACTAACATTTGACCTCATAATTAAAATATCCAAAATCTAACAACTATAAGAAAGATCATTATTTTATATCAAAAACATATCAAACCAAGTCTAACCCTAAAGATATATGCATGGAGTCTTACCCATTGGCAACCCTTAAACCAATTATGTCTCACATAGTTTACATCAAATGACTTAGTTTTATGAAATTTTATGAAATTTTATTTTTAAATTTTTGGCTTTGATTTAAAATAATTTATCTTTCAAAAAATTTGATCGAAATATTTTTTATCATTTTTAATTTAAATTTCAGATTTAACTACGGTTGCAGAATTCGCTAGCTAGAACATAATCAGCCTTAAATGCTTTAATTTTATGAAAGTTTGTGAAATTTTAGTTTATAAAGTTCATAGTTGGATAATCTTATTTTCTGTAGAAGAAATTGCATTGAAATTATTTTTTATTATTTTCCTAATTTAAATCTAAGGTTTAATTATGTCAGACTTCATGGATGTCATGGACGAAGTCTATTGTGAGACTTCGTTCATGAAATCTACATCAGGCAGAGGTTAGAACTGTAATTGCTGTTTCTGTTTTTTTTTTTGCAAATAAAGTGTTAATGTAATTTCTCTACCATTATGGTCTATTTTTACATTTATTTTAATTTGGAGTCTAGTTTTACATTCAAACTCAATTTTGAGTTTAGTTTTAGCAGTTTCTCCTGTTTTTAATGGGCGTTCTAGCCTAAGTTCACGATTTTAATAACATTTTTTCCAATAAAATTTAGTACTAAAACTAATTAAAAGTTTCGGGACGGAGAAGATGGAAACTATAAATTTATGTTATCCAAGACTGTCATAAAGATATATCTTAAAACTAACATATTTTTCTAACAAAATTATTAAATTCCGAAAAAAAAAATCATTTAGCATTATAAAATTGAATCGATTATTATTGGGATAATAAGTGATAAATAAAAAAGATAATTATATCGGTTGGAATTAGGATAATGAGTTGAAAAACAACTAACTTATACTCCAATATATTTGAAACTTCAAAAAAAAATTGATTCAAATAATCTTTACGAAATGATTTTCTTATAGTTTTTTTTTTTTTTTGTGTTTACCGAGATTATTTCCCAAGTCACAAGATAAAAACAGATAAACCCACTGAAATAGGGATAGTTAGCTGATTTTTTCTGGTAAAGTTCGAATATTCTAGATTTCAACAAAATCTTAGTGTTGACGAAAAAAAAACAAAAACAAAAACAAAATCTTAGATAATCTTTACGTCAAGATATTTATCTATGCCTATATATAGCATTGTTCTCTTATATATCTCTTCGTTGACTAAAAGAACTTCTACATATCAACGATGGTTTCTCTAAAATTTCTTTTGTGTTGTCTCCTAGTAAGTAGCTGTGCATATGCCACAATCGTATCTCACGACGGCCGAGCCATCACCATTGATGGTCATCGCCGTGTTCTCCTCTCTGGTTCTATCCATTACCCTAGAAGTACTCCTGAGGTAATTCATATGTATCAACTTACATCTACGTGAGTAGTTAGTTAATCTATTATGTTAGTAATATTGTTAATTAACTATACGTTTCTTTTGTTTTTACTTTGATCACCACGTTTAGATGTGGCCGGATCTTATAAAGAAGGGCAAAGAAGGTGGTCTTGATGCGATCGAGACTTATGTTTTCTGGAATGCACATGAACCTACTCGTCGTCAATATGATTTCTCTGGAAAACTAGATCTTATTCGTTTCTTAAAAACCATTCAAGATGAAGGATTGTATGGAGTTCTTCGCATCGGACCATATGTTTGCGCAGAGTGGAATTACGGGTAATTAACTAAACTAGCTTCATTTTATTAACTAGTACATCAGTAGATATCTTTATGTCAAAACAGATCTATATAAAGAAAATGGCCATATGGTAAAGCAGAGCAGGATATCGGGTTGCATGTAAAAGTATGCAAATCTGTTTTGTCGTGTTACATTTATCCTTCGAGTGCTTGATCTTTTAATGCCATAAATCGTTTTAAGCGTTTCTCTGCTAGTTTTTCTCCATTTATTTATTATAGTGATACAATGCTTATACCCGTACATATGTGCCGATTTTTATGCATACCTTTTTTTTCTATAACAATGTTTGTATAAATATTTTAAAACAATTTCTTTTTTTTAGTAAAATTTTAAGTTTGAATCAATGTTTTTGGAGAGATACAAAACAAATAAATGAGTATTATGAAAAAGGAACAAGAAAAGAGAGAAAGAGTGTATATATATATATATATTGTAATGTATAATGTGACAAGCGTAGTTTAGTGTATATTGTAATTTAATTAGAGGATAACGTATCAAAATTATTTTTGGTTATTTTCAAATAATTTGTTTTTCTAAATTAGTTTTTGTTTAATGAATAAGTGTAATTTTAAGGTTTTCACTTTTATTTTGCTGATTTTCTATATTAAATTAGTTTAATCAAAAATATAGTAACTGACGTTTTGTATTGAAAAAAGGAAAGAAAAAAGTCACATAAAATTTAATGTTTTGTGTTGTTATTTTTTTTTTACCGAAATATATTTATAATTAGTTATTTCCCTTATCAGTAGATAACTAGCTTTATTTTACTAACAATTACATCAGTAGAAAAAATTCCCCTCTGGTAAGCCAGAGTATCGGATTGCAAGTAAAATTATGCAATTCTGTTTCGTCGTTTTAGATTCCCCTATGAGTGCTTAATAATTCGTAAGTTATATATATACAAAACAAATAAATGAGTTACATTACAAGAAAAGAGAGAAAGAGTATATATATTGACAGTGTAATTCTAATTTAATTAGATGATAATGATATAGTATAAAATTATTTTTTTTTTGTTATTTAGTGAAATATGATAAAGTTTTTGGTTATGTGCATATATATATTTTCCTACATTAGTTTTTGTTTAATGAATAGTGTAATTTAAAGGTATTCTACTTTATTTTGCTGAATTTTTTAGATTACATACTTTAGTAACTGATTTTGTATTGAAAGAAAAAGGAAAGAAAAATGTCACATGATATTGAAATTTATGGGTTATTATTTTTTTAAACCAACAAGTATTTAAAATGTCTCTTACTGTAATCATTTTAAACAGAGGGTTTCCAGTGTGGCTGCACAACATGCCCGGAATGGAATTCAGAACTACTAACACCGCGTTTATGGTAATCTACATTCGATATTATTTATCAAATTTTATAATTAATACTACTGTTTTAATTAATAATATATCAATGATGTATATGCAGAATGAGATGCAAAATTTTACAACTATGATAGTAGAAATGGTCAAGAAAGAGAAGTTATTTGCATCACAAGGAGGCCCAATTATCCTTGCTCAGGTAATTAAATATTTAACACTTATGTTATATCATATTACCAAATAGTTATACATATATTATAACTGCATATCTCGTGCAACAATTTTGATTTTGTTATTTTTTTTTAAATCTGCAGATTGAAAATGAGTACGGAAATGTGATTGGATCATACGGAGCCGCTGGTAAAGCATACATTCAGTGGTGTGCAAACATGGCTCAATCTCTTGATATTGGTGTTCCATGGATCATGTGTCAACAAGATGAAGCTCCTCAACCTATGGTAATTAAAATAACTAAAGTTAATGATCTTTTGTTATATTAATATATACTACTACGACTAATTATTTGTAAAATATTTGATTTTATTTATAGTTGAACACATGCAATGGTTGGTATTGTGACAACTTTGAACCAAACAACCCCAACACTCCTAAAATGTGGACTGAGAATTGGACTGGATGGTTAGTTTTTCATTATTATTATTGTAATTAAATTATTATTTATTTATTATTATAAAAGAAAAAAAAAGAAATTTTTTGACGTTATCAGGGATTTTTCATCTAGTTAAATCAAAATTTGTTGATGTCGTCGAGAGATGTTTTCTCTATGGTTCATTTTTATTTATTATTACTAATACAAGTATTTTTTATTCTATATATTTGTGTAGGTTTAAGAATTGGGGAAGCAAAGATCCTCACAGAACAACCGAAGATGTTGCTTTTGCCGTGGCAAGATTCTTTCAAAGAGGAGGAACATTCCAGAACTACTACATGGTAAAATATTTTTAATTGTCAAAACTTTAGTTTATTTGATCAAGTAAGCACACAAATGAATATTACAATAACCGAATGTTTATGTTACTTTTGTAGTACCATGGAGGCACCAACTTTGATAGAACGTCAGGTGGCCCGTACATCACAACTTCATATGATTACGATGCTCCTCTTGACGAATATGGTAAACATAAATATGTATCCACAGTTATATTAATTTAGAGGCTTTAAAATATATAGTATAGTATACTAACATAATGAAAATTTATTAGGTAATTTGAACCAACCAAAGTACGGACACTTAAAGCAGCTTCATGATGTTCTTCACGCTATGGAGAAAACTCTCACGCATGGAAACATTACCACCATTGATTTTGGAAACCAAGTCACGGTAATTCACACTTTTATAATGCTTACTTCTTTTTTAGAAATTAATATATTTAATATATTAATCTTGAATAATGTATATATATTCATGAACATGTATTATATAGGCAACAATTTATAAAACAGAAGAAGGATCAAGCTGCTTTATTGGAAATGTAAATGAAACTTCAGATGCAAGAATCAATTTCCAAGGAACATCTTATGACGTCCCGCCTTGGTCTGTTAGCATTTTACCAGATTGCAAAACTGAGACTTACAATACCGCCAAGGTTTATCTTTATTACATTCGAAGTTTGAAAGTTTATGCATTAATGACTTCATTATTAGTTTTACGCAATTAGCTTTCCTTTAATTTTATTTTTCAGATTAACACTCAGACTTCTGTGATGATTAAGAAAGTGAATGAAGCTGAAGATGAGCCTTCGACTTTGAAATGGTCATGGAGACCAGAGAACATGGATAATGTCCTTTTGAAAGGAAAAGGAGAATCTACGATGAGCCAATTGTTTGATCAGAAAGTAGTAAGCAACGACGAAAGTGATTATCTTTGGTACATGACTACGGTTAATCTCAAACAACATGATCCGGTTTGGGCCCAAAACATGTCTCTACGTATTAACAGTACTGCTCATGTGCTTCACGCTTTTGTAAATGGACAACACATTGGTAAGTAAATGATATGTATATTCTTCTCAACAATACTCAAATGTTAAAGAAAAATGTCTTTTACATTTTTGTTTCTTTTTTATTTTAGGTAATTATCGTGTAGAAGATGGAAAATTTCACTATGTATTTGAGCAAGATGCGAAATTCCACCTTGGTGCTAATGTCATTTCCCTCCTCAGCATAACCGTAGGCCTTCCGGTGAGTTTGAAATATTATTGTTCTTAGGTTATAACATTCACTTGATGTCTCATCTATAACCAATCTTCTTTATTCTAGAACTATGGTGCCTTTTTCGAAAACGTACCGGCTGGAATCAGTGGACCTGTTTTTATCATTGGAAGAAATGGTGATGAAACTGTTGTAAAAGACTTGTCTACTCATAAATGGACCTATAAAACCGGTTTAAGCGGGTTTGAGAACAAACTTTTTAGTTCAGAATCACCTTCTACATGGTCAGGTGAAAGTGTACCATTCAACCGAACCATGACTTGGTATAAGGTAAGTATAGATATTAGAATCAATAGCTTACCAAACACTTGCGTAATTTTAAATCGTAAAATTCCAATGTTTCTTTCAGACTACTTTCAAGGCTCCTTTGGGAAGTGAACCGGTTGTGGTCGATCTTTTGGGACTTGGAAAAGGAACTGCTTGGATCAATGGAAACAACATTGGACGTTATTGGCCAGCTTTTCTTGCAGGTATTGATGGTTGTTCTGCCGAATGTAACTATAAAGGAGCTTACTATGCTGAAAAGTGTCAAACAAACTGTGGAGAACCTACTCAAAGATGGTACTTTTTAACTGATTATTCATGTTCCAAAATCAAATATTTTTCTTAGTTGGGTTTGTTTCAAAATGGAAATATCTTTTTTATTACTATCAGGTACCATGTTCCCCGTTCATTCTTGAACTCGGAAGGAGACAATACTTTGGTTTTGTTTGAAGAGATTGGAGGAAACCCATCATTTGTCAATTTTCAGACAATCGGAGTGGGAAGTGTGTGTGCAAATGTCTATGAGAAGAACACTCTTGAGCTTTCTTGCAATGGAAAACCTATTTCCGCCATCAAATTTGCTTCTTTTGGTAACCCCGGAGGCAACTGCGGATCTTTTGAGAAAGGAACTTGTGAAGCAAGTAATGATGCTGTTGCTATTCTCACTAAGGAATGTGTTGGAAAGGAAAAATGTTCCATTGATGTCTCTGAAGAGAAGTTTGGAGCACCAACATGTGGTGGTGCTGCTAAGAGGCTTGTTGTCGATGCTATTTGCTAGTTTGTTGTTAGAGATATTGGGCCTTTTCTAGTTTTAGGGAGTGTTTTCTTTGTGTTGTTTTTTTTTTTTTTTTTTTTCAGATTAGGTATTGCTATGTTTTTTCTTCAAGGATTTAGGTGCTTTTGATCCTAGAAATTGTTTCTCCATTATCAGTTAAATGGGCATGTTATTAAATAAAAGAACAACTTCTAATAAATTATTTGGTTGTTATAAAATTCTCTTATCGCTCGTGCTCGGAAACAAAATTCAAAGACTATTGCATTACATATATTCTACCTTCTTCGAGAGTGCTTAAAGCTTGCCTTGTTAGAGAGTCCAATAACGAAGAAAACAAAAACAGAGTGATTAACTAATTTGATCACATCGAAAGAATTCTAGTTTTACCGTTTCTTTGTAGCTTTGCTTTGGGAACTTGAGAACTCCATAGGAACATCGAAAGAAATCTAGTTTTGTTTGAAGCTTCACATCCTAATGATCCTCTCTCGCAAATCTGAACATCAATACATACATGACTCCTTCTCATGTTTTGGCAATAAATAATTGTCTAGAAAAGAATATGCCAGTGTCACACATTATTAGCTCGTAATTATGAGCAATATTTGCATCTAACAGAATTACTTTTTCTCTTCCCACTTTGTGAAATGTCGGAGAACCCGAGCCAGCATCAACCCTGCTCATGTTGTTGCCCATATAGAAAATTCTTTCTGATACAATGCCAAATTAAATTTACACCATACCATAAGGTTTGGTTTACATGACATGACATAATTTGCTTGAGTCGAAAAACTCACCTACTAGAAAATGAGAGAGGTGTAAATAAGCTAGATGTCAATAAAAGATGATACAAATGTTCTATAGACACAACAAGACAAATTCAAAACCATTACTTGATGATGACTCCAAAATTAAACGAGAAACCAAAAACGATGAAGAAAATTCTCAGATGCGTGACTTACCTCTCTCTGTGTTTTGTAAACTATAAGTTCCTATCGACAAGAAACTTAGGTACAACAAAAAGCTGTTCTTGAATTGGATACATTCTAATTCCCAAACCTCACAACACATTACCAAATATGGGATGATCATCATCATCATGATGGTGGTGAGTTAATGAATGGATGGTTTGGTTGGAGAACGGTTCGTCTAGCCCAGGAGATCTTTGAACAGTGTAGGGTTCTGACTTGTTGGGTTCACACCCATTTGTCTAACAAGGGCGTCTTTCTCGAGAGCTTCCTTTGTGTTTGGTCCTTTTGAGGTTTGAGATTGATACGTGCGTGAGTTTCCTTTGGAGCTATCAGACAGTTCTGATAAGAGAGAGTCAACACTTGTGGTTGTGGTCACAGGTGCTGCATCTGAGTATAGTCCCATCACATCGGTTGAACTCCCGTCTTGGCTCGAAGAATCCATAAGTCCTTCCAACTCTTTAAAAGGATCCATTGTTGAAACGGTTGTGGCAGTTGGCTCGCCTAGGTCGAGCAAGTCTGGTGGCGGTTGAACAGGGGTTGGATTTTCCTTGGGGATGGTTGCAGGTTTGTTAACTGTTCCTTTTGCGGGCTTGTGGCCACCAGAAGATGACCTTTTATCAGTTCTTGACGACGATGATCCACCAAACAAGGATGCAGCAAGTCTCTGTTTCTCAGGATCGATTTCTGGTTTCTTTGGTTCGTAACTGCTTCGAGGCTTTGAGCTAGATGAACCAACTCCTCCATCCGAGTGTGAAGTGGTACCGTTTGCTGCTTGCTGAGTAGTAAAAGAAGCTGATGTGGTCGATTGATAGCTCGGTCTACCCCATTTTTGCTTAACTCCATCGAGTCGCAGCTTGATTTCTGATGACTCTCGTTCAGACACTATAGACGTTGAAATTGGCTGGTGTGACTCGCTGTAATAAGAAGGCTCAGGTACTGGAACAAGCTCGGTCGAAGCTTGTGGTGGCACTGATGGCTTTGGAAGTTCATAGGCTTCAAATCGAAGAGTATGAGATGGAACTTCGTGATGATCTTGGGAATGATAATCAGTTGTTTCAAACATCCCGGAGCGCTCTCTCTCAGAAATATAGGGTTGCGCTCCACTCTCGATAGCTTGTTGGATGTAGCCATTGAGAAATGAAAGTTCCTTATCAACCTAATTCAGAAATGGACCATGAGATTCAAGAAATCCACATTCAAAGACGTATGAAGAGAGAATGTACCTCGATGTCTTCGCAACTAGCATCTAAAGGGATTATAGTCTCAACAGCACGGGCATCTAGATCAAGGAGAGCCTGAAGCTCATATGCACGTTGCTGAAGATCTGTTGAATGTGAAGCCAGTAGCTCTTCGATCAAAGATTGGCACTACATTATAAAACCAGTCAGTCAGTGAAGCAGGCTATAAATTAGATTTTTAACTTCAGAACCATATAAAGATACAGACCTCTGGCAAAACATCCACCTTTCTCCCAGATGCAATTTCAAATGCATAGATCTTCATCAGTGCAGAAACAGCATAACCCTTAAATAAGAAGAGGAAACCATTACTATTTCAGGCAATATAAAGGTACCAACTGAACCGAGTTTGTAGTAAGTGGAAACATCACCACTCTCATGTACATGTACTAAATCCTGATCAGAAATCTACCAGGTAAATTAAAACTTTGTTGATTATACATTTTAGGAAGACGAGGTAGCAGGCAATGGGTTAAGTCACATTTTCATGCAATTCAGCCTCAACCATGTTGTCCTAATGCAACTAAAGTGTGGAGATCTAAAAGACAAGTCGAGTGTTATAAGAAGAAACTACACCATACACAGAATTAAAAGGCCAGAATACCTATGAAGCTAAAGGTTCTCTCGGTGCATAATATTTGAAACCTGTGGAGTTACCTTTACAGTTTCATCACTTGAGTATGCGTCTGCCACATCACAAAGCTTTCCACTAATATAGGAGGCAGAATATTTCCCATCAGCTGTGCCGTATTCTCCCAAGACCCAAGAAGTGACCTGATGTTTAAATCCAAAGGTAAGAAGCAAAAATTCGATATGAAAAAAAATGGTACGTGGAGAGATAAGAGAACAAAATCAACCTGAAGAAACAGGGATGGAAGCTTTGGCTCACTAATAAGCTGCAAGTACGATTCCACCTGCATCAAAAAAATAACACTCATAAGAACAACACAAAAACATCACACTATCTAAACCAACGAAACAAAACCAGGAAGTCAGAAAAGTGACTGAAGTTACTCGATACAAATTTTAAGATTGCAATTTCAGATATCGACTCTATTCTCTTTTAAAAAATCGTTCATATATACAGAAACAAAAACTACCAATCTCTTTGCACATAATGCAGAACGAGCAGAAAACGGAATGAACAACATACAGCTGATAATCTGAGCTTGCTGTCTGCATCATCATCGTCCTCTCCAAATCCTTCAGCAATCAAACGCATCAGATTATGTGCCACCTTAATATTTACCAGATCTCCTGCATGCTCGAAGACTTTATTCATGATCTGCAGAACAGCCACAGTTAAAATTCTGTCAAGTGAACCCAAGAGTATGTAAGTATATTGTTCGGCCACAGTTACGAGGGAGGTTGGCTTGCTACCTGGATGAACCATTGATTGCTTGGAGCAAATTGTTCGGCCAACTCAACACAACGAGATGCTATCTCAGTTTTGTAATGATTGTCATTGATACTAATCATGTAATCAATCATTCGGTCGACAATCACTTCAACATTAGAGGACTTGGTCATTTTGTACAACAGTTCAAATGTCTTCCTCTTTAGTGTATCATCTGGATCCTGTTGGACAGTAGCAATGAAACGAACATCAGGCAAGAAAAACAAACAATGTGCTCACATGTAAACAAACAACTAAAAGGTTTCCCCTGTTTCTGCCCACCTCCAAACAATCTATCACAGCAAGTTGGTGCTGCTCAGCAATGTCTGGGCTTATTTTTATCAATCGACCAAGACCATCAATGCCCATGTACTTCAGATTGTGACTATCACTCTGCAAATAGTTTGCCCATGGAATTTAGAGACAATCATACGGTATACAAGAGTATCTGCATACATGCCAGGAAGACAACAAACCTTCAAAAACTTGGAGATAGCATCAGCAGCAGCTTCCAACAGCTTGGGATTTGGAAGTATACAAGAAATACAGCGAATACACTCGTAAAGAATTGCATTTCCTATATTGGTAGAGGAATCACACTTTTTGAACAAATCTCCAAGCACCATAGACATGATTTCACTCGCATTCTTATCACCACTACCCAGCAACGCCATTATCTTTAGCAACTTGATCTAAAAAAACAAAATTTTTGACAAAAGACTTATCACCAGTTGCAAAAATAGAGACCAATAAAAAAAAATTAAAGCTAAGACAGGAAACCTGGATGAAAGGTGCAGGCATTTGATGGTAATCATAACTCTTTGGCAATCTTCTCTCCGTGACCTGTTTGAGAATACTGACGAAACTGCTGACCAAATCCTTGTAGGAACTAACATCTTCACTTATGAGATCAAACAACGGACAAAGAGTCGCACCCATAACTCCAGGATCGTTATCACATAACCTCTTTCTGAAATTAGAAATCAAATGTGAAACCGAAGAAGGAGACTTGCGATGAAATCTATGCAAAGCCATAATAGCTTTCTTCCTCACAGCTTCCTTTTGGTGATTAAGCAACTCCACAACCTGAGGCAAAACCGCCGGAATCGTCTCCTCATTAATCAATCTACAAATTGCATTAAGTGCCGCACAAACAACGAGATAGTTATCGGATCTGAGATCTTTCTGAATCGTGTTAACAATAAGGATAATAAGATCATGATCCTCATTGAGAAACAGCGTCACAGCTAAGTAACCAGTACGCTTGAGAAGTAGATTATCATCATGTGTCATCTTCACGGCGTGAATGTAACCAAAAGAAGCGTCGTGGCCTAGCATCTCAATGTAAACGAGCCGTATAATGTACTCTTTCATCTTCCTCTTGGGAACATCTGGTTCCAACAATCTTCGTTTCAGTATATCAATCTCGCTTAACACGATCCGATCTTCCTCAGCTTTAGATCGTGCTTCACCGATTGATTTGACCAGATCGAGAAACTCCTTCGACTGACCAAATCCTCCTTGTGATCCCATCGCTAGCTCTCTGCCAATTGTCTTTAGCTGCTCCATCTTCTCCCACTCACTCAAATCCCTAGCACCAAATTTTTGAGCGGTGTTTTCTCCGACGATGACCGATTGATATAACGATGAGACGGGATTGAACTAGGGTTATTTCCGATGAGAAATCGGAAATTGGACCATGCGAAATAAGATTGATTCTTCCGATGATAGTCCCCGTGAGCGGTGGTGATGATTCTGATCCGATGGAGTTCTCAGATCTGAGAGAGTGAAATTGAAGATGAGAAAAACGTGAAGAGAAGGGATTTTAGTAAACCAGAAAAGAGTTTTGCTTTAGCTTCAGTATCCACACCATGACCAGGCGGTCCCCAATGGCAAAACCAACACGCGTGTAACAGTAAAATTTAGAGGTGATTAACCGGGAGCCGGTTTTGTATCGGTTGGAGTTTTCTACGAAATTAATAAGTACGTGACATTAGGTGTTTTCGATTCGGTTTTTGGTATGAGTTTTTGTTATTTAATTTTTTTTTTTTGTGGTATGATAAGTACCGTATGTTCAAATTAAAACGGGAAAATTGTCATGTTTCTCAATTCAGCCATTTTAAACATGAATTCATTCCTTGTTAATTTAAAACATAATGTTATGGTTGTCTTTTCAATAAAACTTGAATTTTTGTTGACCAAGCCATTAAACAGTCGCTAATTCAACTAATAAAAAAATAAACATCGTTAAACGGTGACGTATTAAGCAAATACCAAACTCAAAAATCTCTAAATGGAATCAAACCCTAAAAATTTATAATCCTATTTTTTCTTCTTCCTTTCTCTTCTACTCGATTTCTCTACGATTCCTCTCTAAATTCGACGAATCTCTATACACAAATGAGTTTAAGTTCTGAGAAATCGAATGCCGAGATTGGAAGCCGTGATACCGGAAGACGTCAAGCTTATACATCTCTTCAAAACACAAATCCTGAAAATTGGTCCAGAGCATTCCTTAGGAATGGACCTTGCTCAATGACAACCTAAAAAATCTCAGTGAGTCCTCTAATAGAACAATTGGGCAAGCAAGGAAGAAGCCTTTGTTGGATTTGTTAGAGGACATAATGAGGCAATGCGTGGTCAGAAATGCAAAAAGGTATCTCATTGCTGATAAGTTAAAGAAAAGGTTCACAAAGAGAGCTCAATGTGAGATTGAGAAGATGATTGATGGGTCTCAACATTACATCAGATACATGGCCAGAAACAATTTGCATGAAGTGGAGAATAATGGTGTCAGCTACATTGTTGATATGAATCAGATGACTTGTGGATGCAGGAAGTGGCAGATGATTGGAATCCCTTGTGTGCATGCTTCAAGTGTTATTATAGGACTGAGAGAGAAGATTGAAGATTATGTTTGTGAGTTTTACACAAAAAAACCACCTGGAGAGCAACATACTTAGATTGTATCAAGCCTGTTCAGGGGATGCAATTGTGGCCTATATTGAATAGGCTTCATGTTCTGCCACCACCATGGAGAAAAGGCAACCCCAGAAGGCCAAGTACCTTTGCCAAGAAGAGAGAAAGAAATGAATTTTCCTTTTCCTCTACCAGCAGGATGTCAAGAGACAAGAGAATGATGACTGGCTCTAATTGCAAGGAAGAAGGACACAATAAGTTAGGGTGTAAAAAACTAACAGTTTTAATCCCACTACCAAAGTAACTAAGAGGTCGACTTAGGAAGAGTCATGTTTTTTTTTGTCATTTGGTGTTTGTAACATAGTTTAGACTTTAAGATCGTGTAACATAAAATCTATTTGTATTAGGGTGAATCGCATCCACAAATGGATCCCAAAGACAAGAAGGTTCACATGGGCTGGTATCCCAATCACAACAAGCACACCAAAATTCACAAGGTCTCAGATCTCTATCACAACAAGGAGCACAAGCACACCAAATAGCCCAAGTTTCACAAGGATCACAAGGACAAGAAGGATCACAAGAAGTTGGAGCATTTGCTTCATGGTTTGAATGTTCATCCTAGGTTGTTGGCATTTGTGTTTTGTGACTGTTTTATGTTGGTATTTGTCTTTTGTATGACTCTTTATGTTGGCATTTGTGTTTTAACTGATTATGAACTTATTTGTAAGCTTTTGTTGGCATTTTTGTTATGGAATGATTTTTCGTTTGTCAGGTTTGTTTTGTTTATTTTTTTTGGTTTGGTTTGTTTTGTTTTTGTTTTGGCATGTGTTGTGGAATGATTTTGGAAGCTATAAATGGATCATGTTTCACTAAACTAAAACTCATTAGAAATGAAAAGATTACAAACACAATGACAACTACAAAGACACTAACTAAAGACAAAGACATAAAACAAAGCCAACACACACCTACCAAAGACACAAAACATGGTCACAAACAAAAAACCAAGAATTAGTAACCAAGAACAATTTCTTGTTTACTTATTTTACCAAACATTTGCATCCCAATGACACTGATTACCAAAAAGAGACACAATTTAATCACTAATTTCCAATTGTTGAATTCCCTTTTGCTCCTCATCCTCCTTCAATTCTTGAATCCTAGTCTTTAACTCTTGAACCTCGGATTTGGTATTGCCCATCTCACCTTCAATGAATCTTAATTTTGGTAAAGCTTCTTCAACCTCCTCATAAACAGCATCCTCCACCCATTTGAAAATATGATCGTAATGTAAGAAAACGAAAAATGATGGCAGTTCAATTAGGGGAATGAGCTTAACGTCGATGAGTGAATAAATACCTACTTACAGCTCGTCTTGTTGGACAACGGAAGAACGGTCTTTCTGGGTTGTCTTGGGTCTTCGAAGTGTAGATGGTGACTTCTAACCCACATTTGCACTTCAAAGGAAAGCTACGTCTTCCAATCTCGGCATTCGATTTCTCAGAACTTAAACTCATTTGTGTTTAGAGATTCGTCGAATTTAGAGAGGAATCGTAGAGAAATTGAGTAGAAGATAGAGGAAGAAGAAAAATCGGGGATTAAAAATTTTTAGGGTTTGATTTGATTTGGGGATTTTTGAGTTTGGTATTTGCTTAATACGTCTTCGTTTTTCAATTAACGGTGATTCTAAAAACCGTTTAATGGTGCTTATTTTTTTCTGTTAGTTGAGTTAACGACATTCCCAATTTGGGTTGGTCAACAAAAGTTCAGGTTTTATCGAAAATTAAACCATAACATTATGTTTTAAATTGGCAAGGCATGAGTTCATGCTTAAAATGGCCGAATTGGAAACATCATGCTTTTTATGACCAATTTTCCAAATTAAAACCGACACTAGTTTGGTTCGGTTCCATATGTTGTAATTTTGATTTCGTTTGATATTGTCTAAAAGATTTACTAAATTGAAACTGAATTTTATTTTTATTCTTTTGGTTTAGTGAGTTAATTATCGTAGACTATGTATTGTTGGAGATAAATCTATCTGATAACATATTGTTTTACTAATTACATAAGTACATAATTATATATTAAAACGCCGAACTAGGTATCCCCAAGACTCTCGGACCAAGAGGGATAATATAGTTTACAAATAAAAAATAAAAAAAAATAATTCTTAAAGACATGTTAAACAATATGCCCAAACAATATATAAGATGAAGAAATACAAACAATATATGCCCAAAGTACATGGTAAGAAATACAAACGAATTTCACATATCTTTTGGGAAAAACGGTTGATTCCACGATAATTTCATAAAATACTTTCTATTACAAGTTAATGTAAAATATCAGACAGAGACTAGAAATTACATGCACCAATGTCTTTTGACGAACCCTACAAGGTTGACGAATGCGCATGTGATTATGAAATTGTTTACCACAACATAACATGATGAGAATTACTTGGGTCATGTTTTTAGTGTTATTGTTGATTTCTCAAATGTTGGTGTTTTTAATTTGTATATATTAGTGGTTGAATTCTTGACATTTATGGATAAGCTCATTGAGTAACAATGTCTTCAAATTTTCTGAATATGAAAATACTGGTTTTGTTAATAAAGGCATTTATTTCGGATTTGTAGCTATGTATTTTATTAAAGATTTTGTAGATTTGTTATTGAAGGACATGAGCTAAAACCCCAAATCGTTTAACTCGGCCCATCAAAGAGAATGGTCAATAAATCTGGTTCAGTAAAGATTGGCCCGGTCCGTCAAGTTTCAGAGGAGTTTATGTAATTTCTTTTGCCTTATAAATATACAAGGGTCGCTATTGAAAAAAGGAGATCCAAAGCAAAAAGCAAAATGCAAAAATGCTATTGTTTGAAAACTAGAGAGAAATATAATCGGAGACGCTTGCCTAATCAAACCTCGTTGTAAACGTGATTCTTCGCTTACGATCTAATAAAAAAAATTACTTCATCCACCACTTAATATTATTCTAGTATTATTGAGTCTAGCACAAACAGCTATGGTATACCGACTGTAATATAGCTAGGTTGTTTATGGCCCAAGAAACCATTACTAAACCTTGAACTTTTTTCTAAATTACGCTGAAATGGGTGCGGCCTAACAACGTCGTTTCTTAAACACGAAGAGATTGGTGTGACGTCGTATTACCTTTAATCAGCTTTCTGAGAATTACTTTGATGATCAATCTCCATCAACTAGCAACACTATCACCATCAATCTCTCTTTATCTCACTATCCTCGCCAAACACGTTTCGGCAGGCCTCAAAACTGAAAACGCTGTTTTTTTCTAAACGCGGATTCTCAACGTAAAGCATATTTTTTTGATAAAACAGCATTTGCAATTATACGCGTACGTTGATATGAGGATTAAAATGTTAAATGCAAACGGTATCCTTTCATTATAAATTGCGTTCGTATTTGAATACAAAAATAACAACATCTTGTATATATTTTTCTTCATATTAAAATCTTTAAAAATATGCAAACAAACATATATCTATCTATACATATATATATATATATATATAACATAATATTAACAGCTATAAAATTTAAATAATCATATTAAAATAAAAACATGGTCACTTTAAAAAAAAAAACATATCTCACAGTTTGAAATTTGAACTAATATAATCTATTTTGGTCTATGAGGAAATGGACTAATTTAACTTAATGTGATCTCCAGTTAAATTAGGAAAGGTTTGGAACTTCTAGGTTGAAAAAAAAAACAATGAATATATCCATTTGATTATAAAGATTTTGCAGTTCCATTTGATAAAATATATTTGCTTTCTACTTAAATTTTTAAACTAGTATACATTGTGGGTGTGACGTTTGTCATGAGTCTCGACCTGTAATGATGGTTTGACTTTAAACGCAAACGCTCCGAGAATAGCGGCCAGCGTCGTAACGCAAAGAATGCCAGACGCTGCGAACACACCGTCTTTCACAAGGTAACACTCACGGTTTAGCCACCCTTCGCCGTATTTTTGCTCACTGTTCATGCTTGCACCAACGCTTATCAACGTAATTGCAACCGCAAAATTAACCCTGTAATTAAGTCATGTAGTACATAATTATGTAATTGCAAATTTAATCTGGTGACAAAGTCAACACTATAGATCACTAAGTTACAAACTATGTCAAACTTATTTGCTTTTTGGTCGTAAGCTTTGATATAACAAGCCATCTTCTTACCAAGAAAACAACTGAAGAATTATACCAAACAATGTCGTTCCGGTTTTGTCCGTTTTCAAGAAACCTCTACAGATCACAACGTTTCCGACGATCTGAGCAACGGAAACACAAACCAAAGCAGCAATTCCTAACCCGAAAGCATGATTTTCGGGTAGATAACACGATTCTCCATCCCATTTCAGATCTTTTCCCTAAAAAAAAAAACGTAAAACTTTTCGCAAAACCTTAATTCCAAATCTTGTTTTTTTTTGTTGAAAATATTCCATTTTATATCATGTTCTTAGAACATAAAATGGATAACTTCAGCAGCAAGTCATTTGAGTTTACCTTAGCCTTTTGAAACTCAGCCGAAAGACACAGGAAGAACGCGGCGAGACCAAAGAGAAAGATGAACATGAAAAAGAGATACAAATTGGGTCGCCCATTACAGGTATCTTGTTCTTGATCCTCCATTGATTTGTTCTTTAATCCCCTAAGGGAAGGCGAGATTACTTGAGACCTACTCCACAATAATAGAAAATAACTATTTGTGTTTGCTTACGCATATATGTTTGTAAAGAGTGGATATGTTCTTTGTTGTTATGGTTGGGTTGTTGGGTTCTTTGCTTTGCTTTTGTGTTAATAAATTATTTTATTTTTTTAATTATTAGGAAGATGAAGAGAATAGACTTTTGTGGGTCAGGGGTTGGTCTCTTTTCTCCTCTATTTTGGTTTTCTCTGTATATTCATTATAAACAAAAAAAAATTAACATCATGACAATGTGGAAGACAATAGATTAAATTTTTGCATAATTAATTTTGGATAACTGATATATTTATTTTCACTGTATGCGGTAAAACTGTATGATGTCGTATTCACAAAAGAACGAATGCGTTTTTTTTATACTGTAACTAATACAATACGTATCGGTCTTGTAATTTATAGGATTTTGGTCTATGTGCGATTTATTTATATTTTATATATACTTCTTTTAGTTTAGCCAAAAATGACAGTGAAATAAATAATTTGAGTGGAGAATAGAAACAAAAGATTGAACATTTTTTTGAAATGTGAAAATCAATGAAAAGAATTAGAGTTTAAAAACATCTAGAAAGTGGGAAAAAGAAAACCAAACAGAGCATAGTCATCGTCGGATTTATTGCCACCAGTGATGCAGGTCTTTGACCTTGAAATCATATAAGTACTTTAAGAGGGTAATTCTATCCCTGATGACTTTTTTAATGGCTCGAATCACTAGAGCTTGAGAATGACCGTTGTTATGTATCCGTCCATTACGCTCGCGCCATAGATGTACACGGGAAGCTTGGAATACCATACGAAGTAGAGTTTTATCTAAAAGCCGTAGATTGAAAGAGTTTAGTGGGTGGAGGGTTTGCGACCAGTCCGGGTTTAGTGTAACACCCGTATCCGAGGATCAGTGTTGAAATGCGAAGATTGGTCGAAGGAAATCCAATTATTCGAGGAAAAACGAGTTTAGAAACTCATTTTCGAGAAATCCGCGTGATTGGTTGAGGGAGTCACGTTCGGACAAGATTGGTTCGGACAGAAATGGAATGTTCGGACATATATGGAAATAATCGGACATGATCAGATAACGTTCGGACAAAATGGATAATATCCGAAAAAGATAAGGAATCTTCGGATGGAATTAAAAATTGTCGAGGATTCCTGGGCCGGCGTCGTGGACTCGTGGGCCGGCGTCGTGGACTCGTGGGCCGACGTCGAGGATTCACAAGCCAGCGTCGTGGATCGATGGACCGGCGTCATGGACTCGTGGATCTAGTGTCAAGTTTGGGCCCAATGGTTAAGCCCAACGAAGGTTTGGTGATTAAGTGAATTATTAGGGTTTTATGTGAAACCCTAATGATATAAAAAGAGGGTGATTCGTGGTTTAGTGGGGGGGAGACACACGAAAACGTGCTGAATGACCCTAGTCACACAAGAAAACTCGAAAGAAAATCTCTAAGTAAAAGATTGTCGAGAAAGTTGAAGAGATCGTCGATAATCATCAAGGATTATCGAGAAACAATCAGGGTTTATCGAGAAAAGGCAACGGCTGTCGAGTATAATCAATATTCATGTTCGTTTATCGATTATTGAGAGGATCTACGTGAGATTAAGGTTCGTGATCAAGAAACGTGAGAGACTAACGTTCGGGATCGAGGATCCTTGAAGGATCATCGAGGATTACGAGTTTCCATCGAGAGAAACCGAAGATCTTCGAGGATAAGAGTAGATCTGTCGTGGAATCGACAAGACATGTCGCAGCGATTCGAGAAACGTGTAGATCTTGTCGTGGAATCGACAAGATATGTTGTAGCGGTTCGAGGAACGTGTAGATCTATCGTGGAATCGATTAGATCTGACGAGGAAACAAAGGGACGTCGATGTCTATCGAGGGAAAAGGCAAGATCGTCGAGATCTGTCGAGGAACACGTGAAGATTGTCGTGTAAAACAAAGAATTGCCGATGACGGTTCGTGGATTTCGCAGATGGTGATCGTGATCGAGTCGAGAACGTGATGATCAAGTAAGGATACAATGGATCCCAAGGATGATCGGATATTCGGTGACAAAGGCAAAGGTGGCTACGGTGGGCTTCATAGGAGTGAAGAACGCGGTTGATGTTCGGCGCGGTGCAACTCCGAACATCTCTCTCTTTGTGCTTGGTTATGTGGGGTGGTAGGTTGAATAACTAAGTACAAAGGGGGATTTTGTTGGATGAGACGGAGGTAGCTGATCCAAGGATGACACATTCGCGAGCTGTTGAAGGAAGCTCGAAGAAATGGGAGTTGTACGTGGACGGCTACAAGGATTTCTGTGGATGTACGTGGACGGCTACAAGGATTTCTGTGGACGTGCGTGGATGGCTACAGGGACTCGTGTGGATGCACGTGGACAAGTGGACAGAATCCTAGATTGGCTAAGGTATGATGAAGGTAATTGTTAAAGTTATTCAATTACTAAAGATGAATGTTTACTTGATGTGAAATGTCAAGAGAAAGTTTAAAATAGTAGTGCTTCCGTGTAAGTGTTACTCTCGGATTTTATGGCCGAGAGTTGATCCGGTACATGGTACCGGGTTGGGGTGTTTCATTTAGCATCCGTCCCAAGAGATGGTGAGATATCGCATACCACACCGTGTATGGACATGTAAAAAATAAGTGATTTCTCGTTTTGTCGGGTTTGCCATAAAAATATACGAGGTTAATGGATTGGTGACCTCATGAAGAGTTATCTCTAACTAAAGGCCAAACAATAAAAGAGTAGTGGTGAATTACTTATGGAAACCTGATTGCCAAGAGTTTTCGGGCTCTTGTGCACAATTAAACCTATTGTGCTCTAATACCTCAATCCTAAAGGTATGTCGTATGCAGCACTTAAGGTATCGAATCCACAGGGAAGGAAAGATAACACACTAAGAATACAGGAAACTAATCAAGCTAAACGATTGATGTTTTTGGGTTTTTATGTTGAAAGTGAAAGTAAATAAATAAGAAACTAAATATACGATGATTAACTAAGCGAATAAAATACACGAAAGCTAAACAACTTAAACGAAAGACATCAAAATAACAAGAAACATAAAACACAAACGTAATTTCGAATTAAACAAGCAATACAAAGCAAACTAGCAACTTAAACGGTTGATTTCAAATGATAAAAGAATGGACGGTTGGAATGGCAAACGATAAAGAATGAATGATGCTTCAATAAATGACAAATTCAACAAATGATTATGCTTAAACTTATGACATGAATCACTTAAATAGATTAGTCCACTCCCGTGGTACTAATCCTTTTATAAATCGATTAAGAAGCTAGACTTCCGAATGCTCAAAACCGATTCATAAACAATGAACACTAATTCATATTTGTCATCAAATCTTCCTTAAAACTCAACTCCCGTTGGTTAAGGAATAGAAACGCACACATAAATAGGTCAGATCGGTTCTCAACACCTTCCGGGTGAGAATCGATCACAAATCTAGAAAACTCTCTTTCGAAGCTCATTTCTAGCTTTAAGAACAATCTATATGTGAAGATAAACAATAATCAAACACTAAACATCACAAATCAAGCATCAAACACCCTAAATCTACCAAACCATCCATCCAAAAGAAGTCTACTCACACATGCTCAAATGACAAAAATAAACCGTACAAATGATTGAAAATGAAGACATAATTGAGATTATATAAAAATATTTGACAAATCTTCAATACATAAGAGTAGATCTAAGTTTTAAAAGCTTAAAAACATGAAAGCTAGAGAGAAAATGAAAGAGAAGACTCAGGTTGCAGAGAAAAGTCGTCCTTAGTGGTTACATGCTTTTAGGCTTTTATAGTAGTGGGTTCGCAAGTGGAGAAAACAGAGAAAATAGTCAAAAATCGGTTGTGAAAATCGACCTTGGGTCGATTTTGAAGAAAATCGATCATGGAAATCGACCTTGGGTCGATTTTTGCTCCCAGGTGTATTCCTCAGCCATTTTGCCGAACGGTCACGGAAATCGGTTTCGGACCGATTTTTGACATGTCTTCACTAAATCGGGCATAACTTTTGAACCACATATTCCAAATGCTCTGAAATTACTTCCATTGGAAAGCTAACTCAATTTCCCATCTTTTTTATGAAGAGCGTTGAAGCTAAATCGCAGTGGAAAACGTTCATCTGAGTCGATCTTTGAGATACTTGGGGCCAGTTCTGCATCATTGTTTTCTCCTTTTCCATCTAAAAGTGCATCTCCCATTATTACAACCTGAAAACATTCAAAACACACAAAACACACACCAAATACACACAAAAACACAAAAGAACTTCTAAAATGCAAAAATACTTATTTAGACACTAAATGCATCAAAACACAAAGAAAAAGCTAATAAAACACAATAAAATGGATATTTACAACTATGATAAAGTGATAAAATGTATAGTTATCAAAACCCCAAGTGGCACCTTACCACGCGGATCTGGTTCCAAGTGTGTCAGGAGGAGAAACTTGACTTGAATGTATCGGAGCATGATTTGAATGAAACCTACATTGAATGTGTCAGTGGTAACCTTCCACTGTTGAGTGTGATCAAATTTTCATCTTATTTTATTATTTTAGAAAAGTTGTATATTATATAATTAAGTAATGTGTAAACTATTCCTATCACATACCGAAGAGATACGAATAGAATTGTTAAAATAGTTACACATGTGTGCGTCTCCACATTGGGTTATCTTCTAGAGACGTGTCCCTTAATCAAAATGTGTCATGTAGACCTATAAGTACAATTTATATATATATATATATATATATATATATATATCTAATAAAAGTGCGGTGGTTTTCATTTACAAGAATCGATCAGTACATAAAAGGAAAATACGTTGCGTGTCGAACAAGAAACAGAGAGAGAAACAAAACAGAGTAAAATATGTGTTATCTGATCCTTAACGACTTTGAGAGTTAAAAGCTCTACATGGTATCAGAGCTATGGAGACAACAATGCAGCAAGTTATTCCAATCTTCAATGGTGAATCGTATGACTTTTGGAAAATCAAGATGATAACTATCTTGAAAACACGAAAGTTATGGGATGTTATCGAAAATGGAGTTACGTTGAGTTTGTCTTCTGAAAACTCACTGGCGTTAACCAGAGAGAGAGAGAGAGAAAGATGATCGAGTGATGAAGGATATGATGGCTCTTCAGATCCTTTAAAGTGCAGTGTCAGATTCAATATTTCCGAGAATCGCTCCCGCATCAAGCGCAAGAGAAGCTTGGAACGCTTTGGAAATGGAGTTCCAAGGAAGTCCACAAGAAAGGATGATTAATCTTCAGACCTTGAGAAGAGAATATGAGAATTTGAAGATGGAGGAAAGTAAAACCATAAATGATTTCACAACCAAGTTGATTAACATGAGTAATCAACTAAGAGTTCATGGTGAAGATAAGACCGATTACCAATTGGTTCAAAGGTTCTTATCTCCTTGCTATAAAAGTTTGATAGCATCGTTGTTGTCCTTGAACAAACAAAGGATCTATCAACTCTCTCTATGACAGAGATTACAGGTACTTTGAAAGCGCATGAGAAGCGCTTAAGCCTCTGAGAAGAATGTATCAATGAGGGTTCGTTTTATGGAGAAAAGCTTGGTTCAAAAAAAGGAAACAAGCAAGTCAAGAAACGCCATGAAAAGACTAATAAGTGGAGTGGCGTGTGCAAAAGAAATAATCACAATGAGGTAGATTGTTGGAGAAAAAAAAAAGAGGTGTTCCGCAAAAGAATGCATAAAACGAAAGAAAATGCTATGTGTGTGATAGACCAGACCAGGGCATATTCCTAGGTTAATGGATTGGTGACCCCATGAAGAGTTATCTCTAACTACATGCCATACAATAAAAGAGTAGTGGTGAATTGCTTATGGAAACCACTTGGGCCAAGTGGCACCTTACCACGCGGATTTGGTTCCAAGTTTGTTTGGAGGAGATACTTGACTTGAATGTATCCGAGCATGATTTGAATGTAACCTAAGAATCCTAAGGTAACCTTCCACCTGTTAGAATGTGATCAAATTTTCATCTTATTTTTTTATTTTAGAAAAGTCGTAATTATATAATTAAGTAACTGATTTATGTGTTAACTATTCGTATCACATACTAAAGAATAAATGCAAATTAAAGAAAACAAATAAAAAGTCATATTTTACTAAATTTCTTATATATATCTTGATTTGTTTATACAATTATTAATTTATAGTATTGATGAGACCATATGTTTACATAGTTTTTTCAAAAAAAATATTATCTTATTATTTTATCCAATTGTCTCAAATATTACACTGATTCAACTAGGGATCGGAGAATTTTTTATTTATTTATAGTGATTATTAATTTATCGGATATTAATTTATAGAGGTTTTATGTAGATTAAAAATTATGACAATCTACTTTTTATGGATAAATATAAAATCAAATGAAAAAAGTTTGGGAGTTTTAGTTTTACACTTAATACTTAATTTTATATTTAATTAACTTTACATTTAACTATTAATTTTAACTTTTTAAAAGGACACATATTATTTTCTCCATCAGCCACGTGTCAAGTAGATGAAGAGAATTATTCAACTTATTAAACATGATTTGAAGTTTCATCCCTTTTTTCAAAATTGAAATATATATCCGGAGGAGTCCGTTGACTTGATTTATCGATCCTCAACATGATATCCTCCACAAAAATATTATGCTTTGTGATTGCATATTTTACATTTCGTGTCTCACACTTGTTGATATGTGTGAGTTTTGCATAGTTTTCGATATCATTAACTTAGCTTTTACCTCATTTATTAATTAGTTCTAACACATTTACATTAGTTTATTGTCACTTGGTCTTGGTTTTGCATTTTAGGAGTTTACTTTAATTCCTTTGCATTTTGTTCATTTTTGTAGGATTCTTGGAGTTTGGAGGTTTAGGAGATGGATGTGGACGAATTGGAAGCAAGAGTTGAGCATTCAAAGAACATAGAACTGTGGAGGAGCTCGAGAACGGAAGCTAAGAAAGAGACGAACATTCGCAGAGAAGCATCGACCATCTGTATCGACCAAGTGAAGTCGATTGGCAGCCAGCGGTCATTCATATCCACTGGGTCTACCTGATAGAGATTCAATCCGCAGGAAACAAGATTGTTCCAGAAGCAACTGCAGGCACTCATATCAACTTCAAAAGGTCGATATGCCCCGATCGACCATTCACATCGGCTTCACTTGCACGCTGGAGAAGATCCAACTCAACCGGGTCAATACCTGGTTTATTCTGGGTTGACCCGGTTCGAGCACATTTAGTATTTAAGCATTTTCTACACATTATATTTCTAAACCTAAGTTTTTTTCTCTAGAGTTGGATTTATATCCAAACTCTCTTCTTGATATTTTGGATTGATCTTCACCATTTCATGTCACTTTAGTGAAGGATTCTTCATCTCTATCTTTATCTTTATGTTTATGCACTTTTACTTTGTCTTTCATCATGTTTAGTAGCTAGTCTTTTTGTTGGATCATGGACAATGCTAGATTAGGATGATTTGATGGTTAGATTATGATGATATATGTTGATTCTTATTAGATCCTTTATTTAGGTTGATCTTAATGCTAGTTTTGATTTGATCACTCAAAATCTAGAACTTAAGCAATTTATGCCTGGAAGGTGTTTGTGAAAATTTTTGAACCAAACCTTCTATGAGCTTTACATTCCTAGCTAATGGAAGTTGATGTTTAGGATGTTTAGTGAACTAATTGGATTTTTTTTAATGCTCATTGATCATTTAATTGTGAACGAAAGTTTATGACAATTAGGTGATTAGTGAAGTGATTAGTCATATTTGTGAGTTCCATGTTCTAGGATGGTGCTTAATTCGACCTCTTGCATCATTGTTTGATTGTTGATTTATTCTCATGATAGTTAAATCCATGGTCCAACGCTTTTCTCTTGTTTGACTTCTTGCATTTTAATTTATTGTCTTTTATTTGCATCTTTAGGAATTTAAACAAACAAAAACCCAAAAATCATTTGCTCTAGCTTAGTTTGAATCTCGTATCTTTGGTGTGTAATCTTTATTTCTTGTGGGATCGACATATAAATTACTACAAAGTTTGCACTTGCACTTGCACTTGGGTGATATAGAGATATAAATTTTAAAACTTGTGTTTTGAAACTGAAATATTTCTCTATCAAGTTTTTGCCGTCATTGCCGGAAACGATTGCCATTAGAGTTAGGATTCATATTGAAACTAGAGTCTTTTTCTTTTTATTTTGTCACTAAAGTTTCTCTCTTTGGCTTGATCATTGATCTTTTAGGTATATGAATCTCATGGACCTCTGTGCTTCCATACTTGTGAGAGATGAGAAGAGCCAACAAGAAGAGAACGAGGCCGCTTTAGAGGAGATTGCTAGACTTCTCTATGGTGACCAAATTGTTGAGAATGGTGGAGTGTTGAATAAAAACGCCATGGAAGAAGGCATTGAGGAACATCCACTAACCATGAACACTTTGATGCATCATACTACATCAATTTTAGATTTTCTAGACAAAGTGTTCATAGTGTCAACATGGGTAAAGATATGTCTCATTGCATACTCTTTTCCTTGCCCACGTAGAAGGAGGACAATTGGTCCTCTTTCCCAAACTTTTGATACTAATGATTAACGGGTCACTATATTTTGTTTCTTCTTTGTAAATAAAATTTTCTTGCATCTTTAGTCTATGTTTTAAGTCTCTTTCATGTGATTGCATTGCATTTGCATATGCATAGGGGATAATGATGATATTGCCTTGTAGGAACTCAAACTTAGGATTGAGATCAATGCCCTTGATCATTGTTATTTGTTGCATTTGACTTCTTTGAAAAATTGGAAACTCCATGTTTAACTCGTTTAGACTTCGAAAGCACCTACCTTTGTGAAACTGGCATTATTTTCAAATCTTGGACTTAATTTGAATCTAATCTTCTCGCTTAGGGAGTTTAAATGCATTCTCATGGTGCATCATTTGGGTTTTCTTATTTATTTTACCACACTTATGCTAACACAAATGACCATTCTATCAACTTGAATGGTTCTCTTACTCCTAACCTTTGCCATTTCTTTCATATCTTGTGATTGATTGTTGAGTGAGGCCTTGTGTTTTTTTTTGTGCTATAGAGGACGAAATCTTGAGAGTATTGAGAACGAAAAAGGTATGCTTCTCGTTTTAGCTAGCTCTTAGAACATTGCGAGGCTAGCGATTAGGTTAGGAATGAAAGAAATAAGTATTTAGATTGGATATTGGGATTTTGAAGAGATTGATAAGGGTGTAAAAAGAAAAGTTGGATCACTAGCCTAAAAGAAAAGGTCCTTAGGGAATGAAATGTTGAAAAACGCTCTAAGTCTCGAAGTGCAAAAGATGAAGTTAGTTCCCCATAAAAATAAGAAACCAAAAGAAAGAAAAACAAAAACAAAAAAAGGAAAAAATATGGGAACAAAGAAAAGCTAGAAAAAAAAGATTGAAAAAGAGCTAAGGATTAAGAAATAGTGTTTTTCCCTAGGAGGATATCAAAAGATAAAAATAGGCTTTGATCATGAGAGTTGAGGTTTGGGTTTGAAAAGGGGCTTGAAAGATTGTGTCAAAGGGGGTAGAAAAATACACTTTGTATCATAGGACGGGTAGAACAACGAGAGACATCACTTTGTATGCATAAATTGTTCTCGGTCTTAGATAGATTTTGCATATGTCTAGCACTATTCTTATTTGAGAGCGAAACCACCAAGGAAAGACTCCTTAGAAACAACCTTAAAAAGGCCTTCACCTAAACCGATTGAGAACGATTTGAATTCCCTTTGTGAGACCGCACTTAAAACTGTAATGAATGTGAAAGAGATGCTTTGGTTTGATTTCTTGGATTCTATTTGGTTTCAGAGTTTAGAGTAGAAGCTTGAATTGAACTAGGCATGACAAAGTACGGATAAGTAGATGTTTGTTTCTTGCACTATTAAATAATATTTAAGGGCATTGTTTTGAATTCTTTGTTTGGGTTTTGTGGCTTTGAATCCCTGTTTTCAAACTTCTTTTTCGGTTATTCTTTGTTGTTTGCTTGCGGACAAGCAAATGATAAGTTTGGGAGAGTTGATATGTGTGAGTTTTGCATAGTTTTCGGTATCATTAGCTTAGCTTTTACCTCATTTATTAACTAGTTCTAGCAAATTTACATTAGTTAATTGTCACTTGGTCTTGGTTTTGTATTTTAGGAGTTTAGGTTAGTGTCTTTGCATTTTGCATTGCATTTTGTCCATTTTTGTAGGATTCTTGGAGTTTGGAGGTTCAGGAGATGGATGTGGACGAATTGGAAGCAAGAGTTGAGCATTCAAAGGACTTGGAACTGCGGAGGAGCTCGAGAACGGAAGCTAAAAAAGAGACGGATATTCGCAGGGAAGCATCGACCATCTGTATCGACCAAGTGAAGCCGATTGGCGGCTAGCGGTCATTCATATCGACTTCGCCTGTCTAATAGAGATTCAATCCGCAGAAAACCAGATTGTTGCAGAAGCTACCAGCGGGCACTCATATCGACTTCACAAGGTCAATATGCCCCGATTGACCATTCACATCGGCTTCACTTGCCCGCTAAAGCTGTGCCGAAGATCCAACTCAACCAGGTCAATACCCGGTTTGTTCCGGATTGACCCGGTTTGAACACATTTAGTATTTAAGCATTTTCTACACATTACATTTCTAAACCTAAGTTTTTTTCTCTAGAGTTGGATTTAGATCTAAACTCTCTTCTTGATATTTTGGATTGATCTTCACCATTTCATGCCACTTGAGTGAAGGATTCTTCATCTCTATCTTTATCTTTATGTTTATGCACTTTTACTTTGTCTTTCATCATGTTTAGTAGCTAGTCTTTTTATTGGATCATGGAAAATGCTAGATTAGGATGATTTGATAGTTAAATGATGATGATATAGGTTGATTCTTATTAGATCCTTCATTTAGGTTGATCATAATGCTAGTTTTGATTTGATCACTCAAAATCTAGAAATTAAGCAATTCATGCCCGGAAAGTGTTTGTGAAAATGCTTGAACCAAACCTTCTATGAGCTTTACATTCCTAGCCAATGGGAGTTGATGTTTAGGGTGTTTAGTGAACTAATTGGATTTGTTTTTAATACTCATTGATCATTTAATTGCGAACGGAAGTTTATGACAATTAGGTGATTAGTGAAGTGATTAGTGCCACAGAAGTGGATTTAGTCATATTTGTGAGTTCCATGTTCTAGGATGGTGCTTAATTCAACCTCTTGCATCATTGTTTGATTGTTGATTTATTCTCATGATAGTTAAACACATGGTCTAATATTTTTCTCTTGTTTGACTTCTTGCATTTTAATTCCTTGTCTTTTATTTGTATCTTTAGGAAACAAACAAAAACCCAAAAATAATTTGCTCTAGCTTAGTTTGAATATCATATCTTTGGTGTGTAATCTTTATTCCTCGTGGAATCGACATTTAAATTACTACAACGTTTTTACTTGCACTTGAGTGATTTAGAGATATAAATTTTAAAACTTGTGTTTTGAAATCGAAATATTTCTCTATTGAGAGAGTATTAGAGATAACTTGTGGAGAAGACATGTATCTAGCGGACAAATATTATGGACTATCGAAATCCGTTTACGAAGTGAAATCTGTTAATCACGAATGAAGTATTCTCTAGATCCTTATATTATTCTTAGCATATTTTAATTATATGTTAGAGTTGGATTAGGAAATTCTACATTATGTGGGGTGTTAGCATTATGTTAATGTTATCGCTATAACATACATATATATTTTATATCAAAACAATTCAATAATAATATTCTATTTTTTTTTTTAAAGTAATTGAGATAAATTCGTTATTTTTAGCTTTCTCTAGATTTCGTAATTTATACTTCAGTGCATACATGGCCTATATGGTTGAAAAAAGTGAGATTCTGTTTTTCGAAATTACACAGCAACAACGTGTCCATATGAAATCAGTGTTTTCACGCCCAATCCAGACCGCCCGGTTTATCCGGTTAATACGCGACCCAGATGTTATTCTGGTTCAGTTTAAATGCTAGAATTCGCTAATTTCAAAACTGTTAAAATCCAGAAAAACCTGTAAGCCCAGTAGATAACTTGGGCCTCAGTCATGATTCACAAAATGATCAAGCCTACAAGAAACAAAGTCCAGTCTCAAGTTCCAGTCAACAGAAGAAGACACTTCTCTCCTCCTCCACCGTACCTGCAAACATCGATGAAACAAACAGAGAAACGCTCCTCCAAAACAAATTTGAATCCCTCAAATTTGTCTCTAATGACTAAAGATATCTTTTTCAGGTGTATTAAGATAAAGATGAGAGAGGATCCAGATTGTTCAGAGAATCCTTATAAATCATTTGTATGTCTCATCGTAAATGTGAAGGAGAAAATCAATAATAACAGTCAAAAGTTCTTTCCTTCTGTATCTCTTTCATGGTATCAGAGCCTTTATAAAACCTTCACATGTCTATCAATGGAGACTGAAACTGTCTCTTATCCTTTTCCAAATAATATCCATGTTCTTCACTGTGTTACTCTCAAGCTTGCTAACACTAATTACCTCCTTTGGAAGCCTTAGTTTGAGTCTGTCCTCTCCAGCCAAAAGCTTCTCGGGTTCGTTAATGACGCCATCACTGCTCCTTCTTCTGGTTAGACGGCTGTAATGGATGAAGTTACAACAACGACTCCAAACCCTCAATATGAGTTCTTCGTTAATGACGCCATCACTGCTCCTTCTTCTGTTTAGACGGCTGTAGTGGATGGAGTTACAACAACGACTCCAAACCCTCAATATGAGTTCTGGTTCTGTACATATCAACTAGTTCGATCTTGGCTATTTGGTACTCTCTCTGTCGAAGTCTTGGGTCACGTCCATAACCTCACCACATCACGCAATGTCTGGGTCTCCTTAGCTGAGAATTTCAACAAAAGCTTTCTCGCTCCAGAGTTTTCCCTTCGTAGGAATCTTCAAATGATAACTAAGAAAGATCGCTCCTTTTCAGTCTATTGTCGCAATTTCAAGGCCATTTGTAATGAATTAAGCTCTATTGGGAAGCCAATCGAAGAATAGATGAAGATTTTTAGCTTTCTCAATGGGATTGGTCGAGAATATGATCCCATTGTTACAGTTCAAAGCTCTCTCACTAAATCTCCAACACCAACATTCAACGATGTTGTTTCTGAGGTTCACGCCTTTGATTCTAAGATCTAGTCGTATGAAGAAGCTAGAATTAACCCTCACATGTCCTTTCAGACACAAAGGAGTAACTTTTCTGACTATGTCAAGCATGAATCTACAAATTTTGTTGGCAACGAGCGAGGCAGCGGACGTTTTGGGCAAAGCAGAGGAAGAGGTGGCTATGTAACTCATAGACGAGGCTTCTCTCAACATCAGTCCCACCTGTCAGATATGTGGTCGAATCGGGCATACTGCTCTTAAGTGTAACAAAAGATTCGACAACAATTATCAGACCTCAGACACCACTCAAGCCTTTTCGTCTTTGCGTGTATCAGATTCAAGTGGGAAAGACTGGTATCCAGACTCAGGTGCATCTGCTCATGTTACAGTTACAACATCTGGTCTTCAATCTGCAACCCCTTATGAAGGTAATGACTCTATTTTAGTTGGTGATGGAACTTACCCATCTCCCATCTTCAACATGTGTTATTCTTTTGAATAATTTTTTTCTGTCCTGATATTCTAAAATTCCTCCTCTCTGTGTCAAAATTGTGTGATGACTACACTTGTAGAGTATTCTTTGATTCTAATAAGGTCTGCGTTATTGATCTTCCAACTAAGAAGGTGGTGTCAATGGATCCTCGATGTTAATGGATTATATATGTTGGAGAATCAACAGCTTATGGCCTTGTATTCTAATCGCCAATGTTCAGCTAGTGAAAACATTTGGCATCATCGTTTGTGCCATTCAAACTCACAGACTCTCCAACATCTAAAGAGCAGCGAGGAGATTAATGTTAATAAGAGCAACACCTCTCCTGTTTGTGAGCCTTGCCAGATGGGAAAAAGTTCAAGACTTCAATTTTTTCTTCAGATTCTCATGTTTTAAATTCTTTAAACCGGGTGCACTGTGATTTATGGGGGCATGCACCTGTTGTATCTAATCAAGGTTTTAAGTATTATGCGATATTTGTGGATGATTATTCAAGATTCTCATGGTTTTATCCCTTTCATGCCAAATCTGAATTTAATTCAGTCTTTATTGCATTCCAAAAACTAGTGGAGAATCAACTGAATTTAAAGATCAAGGTTTTTCAAAGCGGTGGAAATGGTGAATTCACAAGTCTATAATTCAAACAACATCTGATAAATAATGGGATCAAGCAGCAAATTCTTGCTGAACGGAGACATCGTCATCTTGTTGAGCTTGGTTTGTCCCTAATGTTTCACAGTCACACGCCACTGTGTTATTGGGTGAAGTTTTCTTTACATCAAGCTATGTTAGCAACTTGCTCCCATCCTCAGTTCTGGAAAATAGAAGATCCTTTGAAGTTAATTTGTTCTATCAGAAACTCAATTATTTTATGCTCAAAGTCTTTGGGTCTGCTTGTTATCCGTATCTTCGGCCTATGACAAAACACAAGTTTGAACCTCAATCACTTTAGTGTATCTTTCTGGGGTATAACTCTCAATACAAAGGTTACAAGTTCCTTCATCCTCCAAGTGGTAAAGTTTATATCTATCAACATGTGGTGTTCGATGAGGGTTGTTTTCCATTCAAACAACAATATCAACATCTTGCTACCAGGTATCAAACGCCTCTTCTTCATGCTTGGCAATCTGCATATATCCCTCCTATATCTCAACAGGACTCGCAGATCCCTTGAGCCTGCCCATCATCTTAAAAGAACTTGTTCCGTCACCAATACAACAAAATGAGGGTCAAAATCCATCTGTCAAAAATAATGGAGAACATGAAGAACAAATTAATGAAGCATAAGCTGAAGAATCTATTAATCAAGAGGATGAACAAGCACCTGGAGAACCTCAACCAAAAGTTCAAGGAGACAACATACATCACATGCTTACAAGATCAAAGGTTGAAATCTATAGCCAAACCAACAATATGTTCTCTTGACTTCTAGATTTGCTGTTGAGGAACCCAAATCCATCACTGCAGCACTGAAGCATCCTGGTTGGAGTGAAGCCTTTCATGATGAGATAAAGAATTCAAATGTTAAACACACTTGGTCTCTAGTTTAACCAACAAAAGATATGAATATTCTGGGTTGCAAATGGGTGTTTAAAACCTTAAACCTGATGAATCGGTTAAAAGACTCAAAGCCCGCCTTGTAGCAAAAGGGTTTGACCAAGAAAAAGGGGTGGATTATCTTGAAACCTTCAATCTTGTCGTGCGAACAATCACTATCAGAATGGTTCTTGATGTAGCTACAACAAAAGGGTGGATTCTTAAGCAATTAGATGTGTCAAATGCGTTTCTTCATGGAGAATTACAAGAACATGTTTATATGCTCCAACCCTATCGCTTTGTAGATCCAAACAAGCCATCTCATGTATGTTGTCTAACTAAGGCCCTCTACGGACTCAAATAGGCGCCTCGGGCCTGGTTTGATACCTTCAGTAACTATATCATCGACTTTGGCTTCACCTGTAGTAAATTCGACCCATCTCTTTTCACATATCACAAGAATGGGAAGTTTATGGTCCTGCTTCTTTATGTTGATGATATGCTACTTACTGGGAGTGACCAGATGCTTCTTCAAGACTTGCGCCTCTCCCTAAACCGCCAATTCTCAGTGAAGGATCTTGGAGCTCCTAGGTACTTTCTCGGTTTGGAGATTGAGTCGCATTCCACAGGACTGTTTCTTCATCAAAAAGCATATACCCAAGATATTCTTCATCAAGCTGCTATCTCCAACAGTAACTCGATGCCCACTCCACTCCCACAACAGCTCGATAATCTCAAATCTGAACTTGCTTTGGAGCCTACCTACTTAAGAAGCCTCGCCGGAAAGCTTTAGTACCTCACCTCATGCGATCTGACATCTAGTTTGTCGTGAACTTTTTTAGTCAAAGAATGCACTCTCCAAATTTTTCAGACTATGGCCTCCTCAAACGAATTCTCTGGTACATTAAGGGCACTTTTCGGTTTGGTCAACCTATCTCTTAGTGCCTACTGTGATAGTGATTGGGCAGTTTGTAAATCAATACGACGCTCAAGGACGGGCTTCTGTACTCTTCTTGGTCCCAATCTCATCTCGTGGTCAGCCAAGTGACAACTAATAGTTTCAAAATCTTCTATGGAGGCTGAGTACAGAGCACTCACAGCTATAGCCCAAGAACTCACTTGGTTATCCTATCTCTTTCGTGACCTTGGAATTTCGCAAACTCATCCAACATTGGTGCGCTGAGATAATCTCTCAACACTATATCTCTGTGCAAACCCTGCTCTACACAATCGATCTAAGCATTTCGATATAGATTATCACTACATCAGAGAACAGGTTGCCTTGTGACTCATTGAAACTTCTCATATATTAGCAACACTTCAACTTGCCGATACATTCACCAAGCCGCAGCTGCTCCTGTTAGTCTCAGTAAAGACCAATATAAATGAATAGATTACGAGTTGATATGATGGGAGTTGTGATTAATTGATGATAATGTGGGGGCGATATTTCCGTTTTAGAGGACAGACTCGATAATGATCAGCTCGGGTCACGTATGATCAGTTCGGTGGTAAGGTCAGAATCTTTGTATTTCACTAAAAGACGGTGGTCGTATAGAACGGCGAACTGAATCGGCTGGGATTTCAGTTCGGTGTTCTATGCGATTCGTCGGAAGGATTACAAGTGTTTTCTTAGAACTCGGTGTTACTTCTTAGACAGATTTTTCGGACCTCCCTCATTAATGAAGTGCAGGGGGTATTTATAGCGATCAACTGCATTTCATCTCCAGCGCGTGAACGGCGATGTCAACTCGTTTATCCGAGTCGCACTCGAGTGGCTATGGGGTGTCAGAGCGGCTACTCGCTCCCTCTCGAGCGCTGTGCCCGACGTAGCAGGTCGTAGGCCGTTAGTCGGAAGGTTTCGGCTCTTGCGGGCCTCAGAACCGGGCTTGCGAACATGGGCCTCGTCATGGGCTTCACCATGGGCCGGGCTGATAGGTCAATCCTATCTCCAACAGCTCCGTCCGTTTATCAACCTTCGGAACAAACTCGGTGTTTCAGAATCACCCACACTAAGCTTGAGGGAGGATGTAAGCCTAGTAGGTAACATGGTCCTCAGTTATGATTCACAAAATCAAGCCCAGAAGAAACAAAGTCCAGTCTCAGGTTCCAGTCAATAGAAGAAGACAAAACTTCTCTCCTCCTCCACCGTACTTGCAAACATCGATGAAACAAACAGAGAAACGCTCCTCCGCCAAAACAGATTTAATTCCCTCAAATTTGTTCTAACGACTAAATATATCTTTTCCAGCTGTATTAGGATAAGGATGAGAGAGGATCCAAATTTTTCTGAGAATCCCTATAAATCATTTGTATGTCACATTGTAAGGGTGAAGAAGAATCAATAAAAGTAGTCAAAAGTTCTTTCCTTCTCTGTTTTTTTCAAATCCCGCCATTAACTTAGGATCCGGTGAACCGGGCAGGTAACGGGTCAAATTTTTCTTTTCGATTTAGAAAATAAACTAATAAATTATAGCGTTTTATTGTTATATTCAGATTTTTTTTTTCAATCGGGACATACAAATTAAAACACACTTCATATGTGTTCTATATTGGCTTTTCTGTTCTCTTCTGACTCAATCATAACAAACTATCTCATTTTTTAGTCTCTGTTTTGTTTTGAAAATCTTATTTGCCTTTTATTGTGACTGTCATGATCATTATATATTATTGATTAATATAATGTTTTTTATATTTTCGCAATTCTTATGTCATGTGCTCAAATATATATATATATATATATTACCAGAAAGTTCTTCTCTAAAGTTATGTTCCAGAAAGTTAAAACGGCGGAATTTTGAAGTGTGGCCTTTCTTACTTTTGTACCCATTCCTACTCAACTTCGATTATAAAATTTAAATCGATTATAACAAAACATATGAATTAAGATTTAAACAAAGCATAAACAAAATAAAAATTATATATATATATATATATATATATAATAGTAATAATAATAATAATTTAAATGTTTTTATATTGTAATAATTCATTCTCATGTTTGTGTATTAATGTAATAATCGATAATTTATTTGGAATTAAAAAATTTAATTACTTTATTATTATTGTTGGTTTTGATATGTTTTGTAAAACATGGTATCAATATACTATACTTTTAATTTTATAAAATATATATATTCCACGGTTGACTCGAGTGGACGTGATGACCCGATGACTCAGACGTTACTTCGGTTCATTGTCGGGATCAGGTTTAAAAACATTTTGTGAAACAGAGATGATTAGTTGATCAACAAAGATATGGTGAATTATAAAACCAATTTATTTAAAGTTGCATTGATACGTTACACAGTCCATCATCAAGTAGAACAAATTCATCAATGATATGATTAAGCTCTTTATTAATCGTTTTTAGGAGTGCACTTTCGAGATGTGGTGACCTTGACGGGTTTGGTCTTGAGGACAGGGTTTTGCTCGAAGAAGTTGGTCGGTCGGAGCTCAAAGCCACCGGATAAAGTAGGCATCGTCGGGTAATCTTCCTGGCTGGGGACATGGTGGAAACCGACGGTGTACCACATCACTATATCTTTCTTCTCTATGTTCCTATTCCTGTCATATTCATTGAATTACATAATTTTAACCTCTCCGGAAAAAACGTATAGGTTAATTTTTTTCTTAAATAAAAAAACTTATACATAGATATATATTAATGTAATACTCATATAATTGGTATCTATTTTTAAAAAATACAGATGTAATAATTTTTTGTTTGAGACAAATCCATCTTTTAATTTTTTTCCACCAATTGTATTTTTTTATCCAAAAAGATAACATATTTATACTGTCTAAGTCATTTCGGAAGACGAAAAATAGTTTACTAACGTATCTCTTATTATTTTTATAATGAATAGTATATACCCAATAATTGAAAACATGAAACTTTAAGATTGTTTTTATAAGCTCATGTGTTAAAGGTTAGTTATATTAAAGTTAATTGTACGATCAATTATTTTAATCATACAACGGACGAAATATAATCAAATTTTTAAGAGAAATACAAAGTACCTTTGAGACCACACGGCCAACGTATCGTCGCCTTGGCTCCTATCAGCGTACAAACCGCCTGCCCAAACCTCAGACCTGTTATATGGCGTGATCCACACGTTATAGTTTGTGAATGCAGCCCTAATCTGTGGGTAATCATCTTGGGCCAGAAGAGGGCCTGCAGCGGATCCATGAAGTAAACGGTATCCAACCTCATTGCCATGCTTCGTTTTCCGGTTAGGGTTAACCACCACCAGCTCCTCCGCTTTCAACCCTAATTTCACCCTAGCCTCTGCCTCGGTTTTGGCCGTCTTTGTCCTCGTTGTCCAATAGCTTTTCCTTGGTGTGTTAACAGATTTTTGAGTCCTCTTGGTCACAAGTTCGTTACGGACAAAAGAATTGTCCGTACCATCAATGTCAAGATCAAGACGGAATGTCACGAAATGGTCGTGGTTAACACCGACGGTGTTGTCGGCGACAATTGTCCCGTGTATGTCTTCCTCTTTTTTTATTTCTGATGTGTGAATATATTCTACCGGTTTAACTTCTAGAACTCCGGTTAAGCCGACCTGTTGGTATAATTAAAAATAGGGTTGAACATATTGATTAAACCGAAACCGTATTGACTATTGAAACAGAATTTAGCTTTGTATCAATCGCTAATTTATTGGGAAGAAAATGAGAACCAAATCCAATATGTACCAATTTTTAGTTGAAATATGCATTAATACGGAATTTAATTTTGTCTGATAATAAAATTCAAATTTATTTTCCTATCCAAACAAAACTATATCAAACCAACATGATTTATTATAGGTGAGATAATATTATATGAACCCACAATTAAAAAAAAAACACATGATTCAAGCAAATCTAACCTAATGATTCAATTGCGATTTGATTTGATGTCATTGTTCCTTTTTTAAATCTGCGTGTTTTTTTTGTCATCGTTCAGTCATGATTAATTCACGTGATTCATGTTGGTGTTCATTTCAAATTACTAAATGAAACGTATACAACTATATATACTATATTATATACAAAGTTGGAAAGAGACGGTTTTACCCCCATTTTGATGGAACCACTAGGCTTGAACTCATAATCAACTATGTAGTCATAGTTTCCCACGGTCGTCACAATCCGGGCTACAAGACTTACGTCTGGTCGAACCTCCGTAATCTAAATCATCATATGATAAACAATGTAAATCATGTAATTTTTCATATTATATAAATAACTTTTGATAGCTTAACATCATAATGTTTTGTTACTTCTAAGTTTGGGATTTCAGCTTCCGTATGTCGCCACATGATATCTCCAGCATATTTTTCAAAAATGCACATAACATTTGGGATTTTTGAGGGAGTTCCATCTTGACCTGCAAAAATCCCGTCCATAAAAACTGCACCCGCTGGGCAATCAGTGTACGGCTCAAGAGACACAGCGCATTGACCGCAGCCGAAATCACCACAATCAAGATAAGTAATGAAATACCAATCATCACTTGGGTCCATGTAAGGTATGAACATCTCTGACAAGTGACCTTTGTATAGGACTTGCCGGTATTTGTTTACGTCCATGTCGAACATGGACGCGAGAGAGATAACGATACCAGCTCGAACGTCGAAGGATATGTGAAATTCCCAATTTGCCCATCTGACCATCATCATATGTACGAAATTAGTAAGTGGAATATATATGTTTGCAGTTTACTTTCAACTTCAGATTTAATAGGTATCATCAATTTGCATGCATGATTCTTTTACAGTGTATATATGACGAACGCCTGATTTGTACTGTGAACAAAACATTTCAAAGAAATATAGGATTTATATAAAAAGTTAAAATGCCATTATTGAAAAATGCAAAATAGAACCGATAAATCTATTTTCACATACGCATCATAAATTAAAATAGTGTGTCCATCTTTAATTAGTTTTAGTGATAATACCGTGAAAGTAATAAGAAAATCATTGAGTATGGAATGAATGAAAAAAAAAACAAGAATATGATGCCAAATTTTGAAATTTAAAGTATCTGTGTGGCGATTGGAAGAATAATATTTTGTATTCACGAAAATGTTAGAACCACACATGTAAGGAAATAAGAGTTCTATTAAATATCCAAATAAAAAAGATTTGGAAAATCTTATGGGTCCTCTGCACAAAGAACTTTTTAAGTATATATATATATATTTTTTTTTTCTTTACAACATGTTTAAAATGGCTACAATGAAAATAGTCAAAGCTAGCGAAAAATTGTTCATTTTAAAAAAAGTTTTTTATAGGTGATCATGAAGGATGGACTGAAAAAGCATACACAAAGAGAAAACCAGTCAATTACTTAAAATAATAATATTGGCAATTAACTGGGTTGATAATTTATTGGTGAAGCAACATTGATGGTTTTCCTTTTACTAAAAACCTTACGAAGAATAATATATTAGAGCTACGTAAAACATCAAAATCTAACTAACAAAAATAAAAATAAAAAATATAAACTAAAACCTGAGATAAGATTCGATCTAAAACATGGTAGGTGGAGTATGAATCCGAGTAATTTAGTTTTTTTTTTTTTTTGGTTAACCGGAAAAATCACAAACCGAAATTCAAATTAATCCCCGAGATCATAGAATTCCAGGATTTGTAGCCTCTGAAGAGGTTTAAAAAGTAATTTAGTTTAGTGACTAGATATCTAGATCAAGTTCGGATCGGGTTTCAAATATATTTTTTAAAAGCTATATGTATAAGAGTTGTCAAATACAATGTGCCCCATTATTTTGTAAAGAAAAATAAAAGAATTGGAGCCAGAAATAATAAAAAGCTGTTATTATATACACCGACACCGTTTGAAAATTTAATTACCTAATTTAGCAAAATTTGATCTTTTAAAAGAAAAAATAAAAGAAGAGAAAGACCCATAATTGTTAATCATTTTACTTCAGAGACCGCTGTGTTACTAGAGAGAAAGATTCATCATTTTTTGGGTTAATTTGTTATTCATTTACCTCACGATGTGTCCATCGACCTTGAACCCTGGACCATCCGGCTGCAAAAGTACGGCGTTTCGAAGTGTCGGCCCAAACGGAGGGTTAAGCTTCGAGATACGGTACTCCGTTCCGTTAGCCTTCGGCATAGTAACTGTTGACCTATCTTTAAACTCCGTTACCTTCAACCCGTCAAGATTAACGATTATCGTCATTCCTTCGATAGGTCTAAGATACATATTAACGGTGCCGTCAAGATAAAACGGCATCAATCTGATTACTCTCTCTGTCTCGGCCTTTGTCTCACCGTACCATCCAATCGTTGACGTCGTGAACACGATCTCCGAAACGTTCAAGCCACGTCTAGCGACCGAGTCACGAAACGGCTTGAACTTGACAACAAGCTCGGTGGATGCTTCTTGCTCGTCGTTTGAGAGCATAGGGTAACCATTTCCTTCGTGGATCTTGTCCGACACGATGGCTCGAGAGGAAAAGTCAACGATTATCTCTCGCGTCTTGCCGTTGTCTCGAGCAATGACGAACGCTTGACGTGGCGGTGGTTTGATGTGTGGTTCAGTGATGAGTACCACGACAAGACTAGAGACTTGTCGGGTTCGTTTAGACCAACGTATTGGAAAGTGAACTTGTGGTTAGGACCAACGGGGTACGACTTGTTGATGATGGTTCGGACGAGTTTGAGTTCGGTCTCGGTTAAGGGATCAAATGGGTGACGCGGTGAAGTGACGCTTGAGGATGAGACGGCGATAATGAAAGAGAAGAAGATGAAAGTGGTAAAGTGAAGTGGGGCCATATTGTTCTTTGTGATTTGTTATTGTTTGATTTGATGGACTTGGTTTAAGTTTACTTTTATAGGCAAAACTAAAGGGAGTTAGGACATCATCAACGGGGAGTTCTTAAATATGGGGTTCTTAAGATTGTATGTATATAAAATAATAATTAAATATTAAAAAGGTTTTTAAAAGAAGAAAGAAGAAAGAGGTTGTTAAGATTGTATGTATATAAGATAATAATTAAATATTAGAGGGGTTTTTAAAAGAAGAGAGAGAAGTTCTTAAATTTCTTATTTAAAAAACTTTCATGGTGGAGTTTTCAATAAAGAGAGAGGAATTGAGTTATTAAGAGTGTATGTATATAAAATAATAATTAAATATTAGAAGGGAAAAGAGAAAAATGAGGTTGATAAGATTGTATGTATATAAGATAATAATTAAATAATGTTAAGAAACCCAAATTAAGAAACTTGGGTTGATGATGGCCTAAGCATCTTGGAGAAACTCAAATGGTTTCTTAACTAATATTTAAGTATAAAATATAAGTTAAAGAACCTTTGTTAAGAAACTTGTGTTTTTTGGGCTCCAATGGTAGAACCCTATTAGGGTTTTTAATTTTTTTTTTTAATAATTATGTTTTTAACAATGGCAACATAACACAAATATTAAGTATGCAATCCAAAACTACCCAATTTGTCAAGTATACTCTCATCCTCTGTAATGTCGATAGTAAAATCAAGTTACTAGCTTCTAAGTCTTAAAAGAATGCTACCAAAACTACCATATCCAATAGGCTAAATTTCTCATTCTCTATAGTGTCTATTGTAATGTCTATTCAATATACGATGTTCAAAGACAAACCAAGTAAAAATCTTGGCATGTATTAAGTTTATATCAGTGATGAGATGAATCATATGGAGACTTGGAGAGAACATGGTTCTATATTTGATTCTTGTTTTTGTTTGTTGTTCTTGCTGATTCATAGAGGAATAAAGAAGAAATTTTACTCTGGCTCTTATCACATACACACAAAGAACTCGAGACTTGCCTTGTACATACTGAGCCGTCCATCTTCTTTAAGGGTACATTTGCAGTTGATGGTTGCATTGGGACGAGTATAATGTGATACCTAAGAATAGAAGCCAAACACAATCAAACACAATAAAATGACATTGTATGGACATATCCAATACACAAATGACAATTCTATATAAATCATGGATCACCAAAGCAATGGCAACTATGATGACATATTTTTGCAGAACATAAAAGGACATGCGAGGAAATGCTTGTGAATCTAAAACCACGATTGCCACAAACAAAACATTATGACTCTTCACCATGAACGATTCCATATGATCCAAAAATGAAAAAACTTCGATCCTTCCCCTGTTATGGCAGACTTAATTCGATCTCAGTTCAGTTCATCCCAAAATCAAAGAAACAAGTATAGACGGCAAAGACATGCAGCAAAAACCTTAAAACCAAAATCTTAAACCCTCGAATAGAATACAAAGGAAAATGCTAACTTAGCCAGCTACCAAAGAGTTACATATATTAAACCTTAAAGAACATAGCAAGATGAGTAGTAACCTGAAAAAGCTTGCTTCCTCCATTGACCGATCGAAAAAGCTCAAGACTTGAATCAAGAGCGATTCTCATTACCTCAAACCCTGAAATTTGATCCACCTTCAATTCTACATTTACGTCAATCAATTCCTCAAAAAAAGGCTGAGAAGCGTGATCCTGCGAACAAGATCGCCTTGGATCTTCCCAATAAAACCCCTTGAAGACGAAAACCCAGAAATTTCTTTGATGGAGTCAACAAGTCGACTCATCAGCTCCTCGTGGGAACAATTCGTTAATCCCATCCCTTAGATT
>SMJT01000089.1:8266-84608 GCA_004349715.1 Crucihimalaya himalaica
TAATTACAAATAGGCTAAAATTGCATTTTTACTAAAATTATCATTAGAGACTTCACAGGCGAAGTCTCTTAGTAGACTTCTTCGATGAAGTCTGCTTTGCTATCTGAAGCAGACTTCGCCCGTGAAGTCTGAAGCACGGGTCTAATTTTGCAATTGACCAGATTTTGACTTTTTGAGCAGACTTCACATGCGAAGTCTGCTACACAAGGAGACTTCGTCAGAGAAGTCTATACCAGTTTGGGGTCTAGTTTTGCAATTGACCACAGTTTTGACTTTTTTAGTAGACTTCATCTAGGAAGTCGTTTTGGTAATAGACTTCATTTAGGAAGTCTATTACGTAATTAGACTTTATTATTATTATTATTATTTTTGATACAAAGTCAGTATTGAGAATCCGAGAACCCGAGCAAAATGGACTCTTGTGTTCCCATCACGTATGTTTCTCATATTCATTTCTATTAAATAAATGAACAAACAACTTTTAAAATAAAATAAAATTATTTTGGATTTTTGAGTAAGGATTAAAAGTTTACATTATATTAAACAATTACATAAAATAAAAATCAAACGTTGCAGCGTATATTACTTAGATCCGTCATAACTAGCATTAATTGTTTCCACTGATTTCATAATATATGGTGTTTTCCCTAACTTAACTATTTTAATTTTTGGTAAAGATTGCTCAGTTTTAAAAACCTTTTAAGAAATTTAACAAATTTATTTTGATATATTTGATTGAATAGACTAACAAATTTTCTAGCAATCATATTTTTCATACATATATACACAATTTTTTCGAGGCGACGCAAAAAGCAACTTTCAACGGTCGTTTTCTTTTCTAGTTTCTTTTACGTCCTGCAAGCTTTTGCCGATGGTTCTTTTTTTGCTATATATATTTTTCTCCTGTGTTTAATAATTGCGATGGACTATGGGAGGTTCTCGCTTAGATCAAAGTTTTTGAACAACTTTTTTCTTTCAGACGAAGACGCGTTTGTGGTCGTGTTCACAACGGATACAAACAATTACCTATTTCATTTAAAACTATTGCAAGGTCCAAAATCAGTATATATATATATATATATATATATATATATATATATTTATATAACCATATCTACATCATCTTTTTTTTTTTGTGCAAAGAGTTAGATTTTCATTCAACCGATAAGCGGGATTACAAAGAGTAGAAGTTCATCCAACATAAGGATTAATACAACAAGAAAGCAGACATTGACAATACCAAAAGTAAGATAGATAGAATACTTCGACCGAAGATCCAAATCTAGGAGACATGAGCGATAAAGCATCTTGTCACCAACGGGGATTTGATGAGTCGAAAACACATCCACGAGTGAATCAAGAAGGTGAAGAATAGTCTTAGTCGATTGACATTGGGACTTTGATATAGAATCCAAGGCCTCGGTTTGGATACACATAGTTCTCTCCATAAAGGAGGAAGGTTGTTGCAAAATCAGAGATGGAATAATAGATTTCTTCCGAAAATAAGGTTCTTCGGACAAATGCCGAGATGAGATCTTCAATGTTGCTCGAGAAGAACTTAAAATCAGGTTAAGGTTTCGAAAATTACAGAGTCTAACTAAAGGATTTGAAGCCACAATGATAGGAAGAAGTCTTCGTTCATTCCAGGCATAGCATCGACAATCCGATTTTATAAGACTTGTAAAGGGATTAAGTGAATCAAACCTGAGCCAATTTGATAAATGGGCTGAGTCAACATTTGATAAGTTGGTCCGAGATTGGAGGCTTCTTGGGCCTGATAGAAATCTTTTTGAGTCCAGCCCATCATAGGGAGGCAAAGCTTGAATTAGGGTTAGGGTAAGGGTAAACCCTTTCGCCGTCATCATCACCACTTGTTCCTGTAAGGCCATCTGAGAGCGCCGGTGAGGATATTGAACGCCGAGGGTCGCGAAACATCTAAAAGCCAAGGATTTAGATGAGGATTGAAGACACTTTTTGAGAGATTTCTCTTTCGCCCACTTCAAAATCAGAGGTTTGAGCATATCGGATGGGTGGTTCGCCGTACGATTTCGTTTGTGGAATTCATATATTGAAGACTGTTTCTGATTGTGTTGCGAGGTTCTCTCTACCTAGAAGATGACGGAACTCTTCTTTGATGAAGATAGATCGACAGAGGAGGAGGAACTCGAATCGTGAAGGATTTGAACCCTAAAAGACATGTTCGTAACATGAACCTGGACCATAGGGTCTTTTTGTGTTATATTTGGGGAGATTGTTTTACGCTTTCTTTGTTAATATCTCAAGGGTCACAATTCTCAAGGTTTGTTTGAACTGAAATGATTATCTCGTATTTATTCCAGTTTGATTGAACTGTTTTATCATAATCATCTCCCTTGCTTTTAGCGGCGAGTGATTAGTGATTTGGAATTTTTTTGGTAACTTCTTTGATTCTTACTTCTGCTTACAGAATAACTGGAACCTTTTCAGCGTTGATGTTGCTATGGTAGGGACATATACCAGCTTGCTCGTAAAATAAGGTAAGGCCAAGGGAACATTCGATTTCTTCTTACATTACATGAAACGTGCACAAATTTCTCTTTAAATTCTAGTAAAAAAAGAAGGAATCTTTTGTTTTTACGTTGAGTACTCCTTTCTACTAAAGAACATACTGGTGCTTAACACACATCTTAGTTAAATTAGCATTTGGTTGATTAATTGATGTTTTCTCCCTTGCCAAATTGATATACTTGCTTTGATCTACAGACACGATTTTGCAACCGAAGGCGAGCCTGTTGTGATCTTATTCTTTAAATTCCTCTCATACTACTGTCTCCCTCGTAAAATCCACAAGCAGAGTGATCACTGATCAAATCAGCCTCCATTGCAAAGAACCCGGACAGGGAAACTTTGACCAAAGATAATTCTGTAAGCACATATTAATTAGAGCTTTATGTTGTTCCTGTATATTTTCGTGAAGTTTGTTCTGTAGTGAAAGTCATGTGGTATTGTTTTGTGTCTGACTGCTTAGTGAAATACCAGCAGTTATTTCATGTTCTAGTTATTTGATGAATGCTATATGTAGCAATTGCTTTCCGTTTCATTACTTGATGTGTTCTTATTTGTATTACTAACACTGGCCAACGTTTTCTTTTTTGGTCTTTGCTTGTCAAACAAGTCCTTAATCATAGCATGGACATGATGTTCTCAAATAGTCTAGTTATGAACATGGTCGATTTGTATTTGCAGAAGTTTATATTGTAATCCTATCTTTGAAACTATGCCACTGTGGATTAGTGTTGTAGGTCCATAAATTTGATTGTGTTTATATATATGTCAATAGATTTTAAATTTATCATACTGTAAAAATCCGTTCTTCTGCTTAAAGGTGGCAAAAATGCAAGGATTGCAAGGTCTTCAGCCGTGAAGGTTGTTGCATTTACTGAAGCGCAGTGCATCTTATATCTACGTTATGGACACGTGTTACAACCATTCAAAGATGCTGGGATATCCGATGTTATTTGATGCAGTTACAGTGGAAAAGGATGACAACAACTTTCTATCTGATTGATCCCTTGTTCTTGTTGCAGCATCTGAGCTTGTTTCGTTAACGTACTTATTTCTCTTGCTCAAAGTGCAATTCTTATTTTATTTATTTAAATTCCGTCAATGTAATCTAATTTATTTTCTCGTTATCTGCTATGTAGCTTTGCTGCCTCGTCATTGAATGGTGAAGAATTAGTGAGAGATGGTGGTGTGCAGCTTCAATCGACCGTTCTTTCCCGCTACATGTGTGTGGTTCAGCCAACAACTTCACAACACGAACCAGCTGCAATGATTGTCACAAAGGTAATGTGTACACTTTCTGTAATAAGTCATTTTGAGAGTACAAGGGCAAAGAATAAGCATGCCTTACAAGCATCACAAGCCATATCAAGGCATAGTGGACTGTGTGCAGATGAGAGTTTGACACCTTACAATGCTGGTGCGGCTTTTGTTCTCAGAGCAGTACTAACTCCAAAACTTGCTAGTTTGTTGAAAGATAAAGTTGCCAAGGATTTGTTGTCCAAACTTAACAAAAATTTGGAGACACAAGAGGTAAACATTTATCTTTTACTGAATTGTTTGTCTGAGCAGTTTAAGATATTGAAACATTCATCTTTTACATCCACATAAAAACTCTTGATGAACACTTCATTGAGTGTTAAAAGCATGTTAAGTTTTTGGTGCATAGACTATAATCGTATCAATTTTTTGTTTCGCAGATTATCTGGAACTCTGCAACTCGATCATAGCTTTTAAATTTTGTAGATGAACAACACACCTGCTAGTGCCTTGATGGTTCATAAGATTTGGAAACTACTTAATCTTTTTCATATGATGCACTGTCAAAGAGGTCTTTATTGGCAATGTATACTTGAAGGTCATATTGAGTCGCCCACTGTTTCTTTGGACCAAAATTTGATTGAAGACGGCAATTCATTTAATGGTACTCCAGAACTTCAAAGTAGCGTCGCAGAACCGTCATTGATTGACGGACGTTCCGATCATTAGCCATCATCTAAGGGATGAAGAAGGAAGAATGTTTTCTGATTGATCACCTCCAATTAGGATTGACTGCTCTTCAGGTAATCATATAATGCATGTGAATGTGTAGATATCAAAGAATTCAGCATGCCTAACCTTATATTTGCCCCTTTTTTTCCAGAACTTGCTTACAAAGTATCCAGATCTGGCTTCAATGTTTTCGTCTAAAGAGAGATTATTACCTCTCTTTTAATGTCTTTCGGCTCTGCCTGTATGTCCTCTCTCGTCTAACTGCTTATGCTCCTTGCTTGGAAGCGATGGTATCTGATGGATCTAGTCTTCTTCTCCTCTTACGAATGCTTCATTCTGCACCTACTATTCGTGAGGGTGCTCTCCATGTTCTTTATGCTTTGTCAAGCACACCAGAACTAGCTTAGGCTGCTGCAAAACATGGTGGAGTAGTATACTTTCTGAAACTTTTATGGCCTTTGCAAAGTAATCATTCTCAACTCGTTTTATTTTCCCATTGGCATTCTGATTATATACAATGGAATCATAAGCACAAATTGGTCTTTGTGCAGAAGAAATTCCCAAGCAGCAAAGAGCTGGAGCGGCTTCGTTGTTGGAGAAGCTTGTCGCACAAACCAATGCATGGGCCTAGAGTTACTATCACACTTGTGAGATTACTTCTAGATCACACTTGCTATCACACTTATGAGATTACTTCTTTGTACTGATCTGTGGAAGGCTGAAGTTTGACTATTCTACTTGTTTATGGAATACGTATCGTCTTGCAGGATGCAATTTAGGAACCACAATGAGTCTGTTGCGTTCCGTGATGAGAGATTTTATTCAGTTGGTCGTGAATTTCAAGAAACATTGCCAAAATGGCCAAGTCTCCATGTCTTTAGAGAGGTCATGGTGTTTTCCTGTGGATCAATTACAAATAATCTCATTTTTTAATTGATCAATGACAAAGCTGATTTAGCATGGAACTGATATGCGGTTTGTAAGGCTGGTAATGACAATTGTGGGAGCCTGATGCCACAAAGTGAAGCTGAAACTTTACTAGCTAAGCCTTGTGACATTTGCTGCAATGAACAAAATTTCTGCATTGATTGCTGTTGCATCCTTTGCTGCAAATTAATAAGTTTGGAGCATGAAGGTTATAGCTATATTAAATGCTAAGCTTTGGTTTCTGAGTGTCATATATGTGGACATGTTGCTCATGTAAACTGTGCTCTTCGAGCTTACATGGCTGGGACCATTGGAGGCAGCATCGGGTTTGATACCGAATACTACTGCAAGCGATGTGACGCCAAGAATAAGCATGCCTTACAAGCATCACAAGCCATATCAAAGCATAGTGGACTGTGTGCAGATGAGAGTTTAACACCTTACTATGCTGATGCGGCTTATGTTCTCAGAGCAGTACTAACTCCAAAACTTGCTAGTTTGTTGAAAGATGAAGTTGCCAAGGATTTGTTGTCCAAACTTAACAAAAATTTGGAGACACAAGAGGTAAACATTTATCTTTTACTGATTTGTTTGTCTGAGCAGCTTAAGATATTGAAACATTCATCTTTTACATCCACATAAAAACTCTTGATGAACACTTCATTGAGTGTTAAAAGCATGTTAAGTTTTTGGTGCATAGACTATAATCGTATCAATTTTTTGTTTCGCAGATTATCTGGAACTCTGCAACTCAATCATAGCTTTTAAATTTTGTAGATGAACAACACACCTGCTAGTGCCTTGATGGTTCATAAGATTTGGAAACTACTTAATTTTTTTCATATGATGCACTGTCAAAGAGGTCTTTATTGGCAATGTATACTTGAAGGTCATATTGAGTCGCCCACTGTTTCTTTGGACCAAAATTTGATTGAAGACGGCAATTCATTTAATGGTACTCCAGAACTTCAAAGTAGCGTCGCAGAACCGTCATTGATTGACGGACGTTCCGATCATTAGCCATCATCTAAGGGATGAAGAAGGAAGAATGTTTTCTGATTGATCACCTCCAATTAGGATTGACTGCTCTTCAGGTAATCATATAATGCATGTGAATGTGTAGATATCAAAGAATTCAGCATGCCTAACCTTATATTTGCCCCTTTTTTTCCAGAACTTGCTTACAAAGTATCCAGATCTGGCTTCAATGTTTTCGTCTAAAGAGAGATTATTACCTCTCTTTTAATGTCTTTCGGCTCTGCCTGTATGTCCTCTCTCGTCTAACTGCTTATGCTCCTTGCTTGGAAGCGATGGTATCTGATGGATCTAGTCTTCTTCTCCTCTTACGAATGCTTCATTCTGCACCTACTATTCGTGAGGGTGCTCTCCATGTTCTTTATGCTTTGTCAAGCACACCAGAACTAGCTTAGGCTGCTGCAAAACATGGTGGAGTAGTATACTTTCTGAAACTTTTATGGCCTTTGCAAAGTAATCATTCTCAACTCGTTTTATTTTCCCATTGGCATTCTGATTATATACAATGGAATCATAAGCACAAATTGGTCTTTGTGCAGAAGAAATTCCCAAGCAGCAAAGAGCTGGAGCGGCTTCGTTGTTGGAGAAGCTTGTCGCACAAACCAATGCATGGGCCTAGAGTTACTATCACACTTGTGAGATTACTTCTAGATCACACTTGCTATCACACTTATGAGATTACTTCTTTGTACTGATCTGTGGAAGGCTGAAGTTTGACTATTCTACTTGTTTATGGAATACGTATCGTCTTGCAGGATGCAATTTAGGAACCACAATGAGTCTGTTGCGTTCCGTGATGAGAGATTTTATTCAGTTGGTCGTGAATTTCAAGAAACATTGCCAAAATGGCCAAGTCTCCATGTCTTTAGAGAGGTCATGGTGTTTTCTTGTGGATCAATTACAAATAATCTCATTTTTTAATTGATCAATGACCAAGCTGATTTAGCATGGAACTGATCTGCTGTTTGTAAGGCTGGTAATGACAATTGTGGGAGCCTGATGCCACAGACTGAAGCTGAAACTTTACTAGCTAAGCCTTGTGACATTTGCTGCAGTGAACAAAATTTCTGCACTGATTGCTGTTGCATCCTTTGCTGTAAATTAATAAGTTTGGAGCATGAAGGTTATAGCTATATAAAATGCTAAGCTTTGGTTTCTGAAGGTCATATATGTGGACATGTTGCTCATGTAAACTATGCTCTTCAAGCTTACATGGCTGGGACCATTTGAGGCAGCATCGAGTTTGATACCGAATACTACTGCAAGCGATGTGACGCCGAAGAGGACTTGGTTCTACATTTTAACAAGTTCTTAGAAAAATGTCAGACTGTAGAATATCTAGGCGATTTGGAGAAGATCCAGAATCTCAATATTTGTATCCTGCGGGGCTCACAAAGAGACAATGCTAAGGAATTATTAAATTGCATCGAATCTACAGTCATCAAGGTACAATACTTTGAATCTACAGTCATCAAGGAACAGTACTTTGTACAATGTAATATTTACTTAATGTTCAGAAACTAAACATAATCTTTTCAGCTTAATGTGGCACGAGCTTGGTAGATCTCTGGAATGATAATACACAACCTATATGGTCAGGTACATTTCCCTAATCACAATCTTTTACTTTTTGATTATGTATTAAAGTTGATTTAATAGTCATCTAACACATATTATCGTTATTCTGGTTGTAGATTTCTCCGACAATGGAGAAGCCAAAGACAATGATGCTTTGCAAAGTTTATAAGACGTGACTCCTACTGGGCTCATGCCATTGAATTATGAGGCCGAGATGCACACACTCGAGGAAGAAATCACTGCCCCTAGGGTTCCTTCTCCACAATAGAGACGACGAGAACATGAAGATACTAACATGGCAGCCAAGAAATAAACGATGAGTCGCAAAAACAGCTTGCAAATCATAGTGGCTCACGTTATAATCCCCAACCTTGCTAAAAAGGTATGTTGTGATCCTTCAACAAAGGACATTATTTTTTCTAAAGGCTAATGATTTCCTCTTCTGCATCTCCATTGTTGTTACTAATTTTATCTCATTTTGCTTCGTAGATTCGATTTGATCTACTTAGTTCTTGACATGCCTGATGAGCAGACAGATCGAATGCTTGCGAAGCATATTGTGACCTTACAACGTGGAGAAAGATAAAGCACTAGTCTCTCTCATTTTTCTCTCTGCCAAACGTTTGTCCTTCAAACACAAATTTTGTTCCTGGTATTTGGGCACAACCAAATTGCATATATTGGATAGCCTTGTTGGTCCATTTGCTGCTGGTTTCCAATCAAGTTCAACAAACGACCCAGCTGGCCATAAGAGTATATGTCTTGGCTTAGTAAGTTTGTAGATATTTTAATTTACAACGATTTGTCTTTTTATGATGCATATGAGCTTATGGAGTAATACTTTCTATGCCACAGGTTCAAATTTATGTGCAACACCAAAATCCATTCAAATCACAAGCAGAAATCCACAAACTCCCCTGTAAAATCCACAAGAAGAATGATCAAATCAGCCTTCATTGCAAATAACCTGGAAAGCGAAAATTTGACCACAAATAATGCAGTAAGCACGGATTACTCAGAGCTTTATGTTGTTCATGTATATTTTCAACAAGTCTATTTTGTAGTGAAAGTCATGTGGTATGTTTTGTGAGCGATTGCTTAGTGAAAGATAGAGCTATGTTTTCTTTCCCTTAACTGAAAATAGTTTATTATAACCCTATGTTAATCTGATGTCTTTCTAAAATTTGGAAAATGCTCTTCTTTCTGGAGAACCATTTATTATGGTGGTTGGTGCTGCTCTTTTGAAAGACGCTACCAGAAACTCCAAGGCGATGATCTGGCTGTACGTTACAGGGTCCTTTTACTTTGCCCTTGCTTATCCTAAATCCGATCTCTACTCCATCGCGCAACTCTTCTCGGTTCCCCATGTGCACCAAGCTTTCCATGGCGGGGAAGAAGCTACTGTTTCCTCCTCTCTGCCCCTGGCTAAATGAAGTGTATTGGTGGTCTTTCCCTGAGTCCTTATTATATGTATTAGAGTACAGTGGACCAGCTGCGTTTGCAGCTGGCATGGTCTCGGATTCCGATACTCTGGAGATTATATGGACACATAAAATGCTTGCAGAAAATCTTATATGTCAGGTATTAACATAGTCGCTACTGTGGGATTTAGGTCATTTTCTACGTAAGATTATCTATAAACTATCATTGTCAATTATTGAATTTAATTTTCTCGTTTCTATTTCCTCAGGTTTTGCAGCATCTTGATGACTATCCTCAAAAGTTGTCACAACACTGCCATTCTCTCTATGACTATGCTCCCATGCCACATGTGACGTATACAGAACTTAGAGATAAGATGTGGTGTCACCGTTATTATCTTAGAAATTTATGTTATGAGATTCGATTTCCAAAATTGTCGATTGTTGAACATGCCGAGTTTTTACAATCATGACTTGTGATGTGGCGTGAAGAGTTGACTAGGAAACCATGGATCTTTATGAAGGAGAAGCTTGCAAAATTCTAGAACTACCCTGAATGATGTTTCTAGCGATGAGCTAAACTGGACTGCTTCACTCGAGTTGAATGCGGAAATATCTAATATATCAAAACAGATTCAAAACCTTGATGAAGAGAAACTAAAGCGCCAATATAAGAACCTTGCAATGAGGTACCATCCTGACAAGAATCCAGAAGGAAGATAAAAGTTCTTGGCTATTCAAAAAGCTTATGAATGCCTACAGGTACGTCCACAAAGTTCTGATCATCATCTAGGATTTGAGGTTTTCTTCAATTTTATGTTTTCCATCTTTGTATGTATTTTACCTCTCTTTTAGACCATTAGATGGTCATGTTATATGTTGAAAAGTGCAGACTTCTTGGATACCAGCAGATATTTCATGTTCAAGTTATATGATGAAGGCTATATGTAGCAATTGCTTTCCGTTTCGTTATGTTGATGTGTTCTTATTTGTAGAGATAACATTGGCCAACTTTTTCTTTTTTGGTCTTTGCTTGTCAAACAAGTCCTTAATCATAGCATGGACATGATGTTTTCAAATAGTCTAGTTATGAACATGGTCGATTTGTATTTGAAGAAGTTTATATTGTAATCCTATCTTTGAAACTATGCCACTGTGGATTAGTGTTGTAGGTACATAAATTTGATTGTGTTTATATATATGTCAATAGATTTTAAATTTATCATACTGTAAAAATCCGTTCTTTCGCTTATAGGTGGCAAAAATGCAAGGATTGCAAGGTCTTCAGCCGTGGAGGTTGCTGCATTTACTGAAGCGCAGTGCATCTTATATCTACGTTATGGACACGTGTTACAACCATTCAAAGATGCTGGGATATCCGATGTTATTTGATGCAGTTACAGTGGAAAAGGATGACAACAACTTTCTATCTGATTGATCCCTTGTTCTTGTTGCAGCATCTGAGCTTGTTTCGTTAACGTACTTATTTCTCTTGCTCAAAGTGCAATTCTTATTTTATTTATTTAAATTCCATCAATGTAATCTAATTTATTTTCTCGTTATCTGCTATGTAGCTTTGCTGCCTCGTCATTGAATGGTGAAGAATTAGTGAGAGATGGTGGTGTGCAGCTTCAATCGACTGTTCTTTCCCGCTACATGTGTGTGGTTCAGCCAACAACTTCACAACACGAACCAGCTGCAATGATTGTCACAAAGGTAATGTGTACACTTTCTGTAATAAGTCATTTTGAGAGTACAAGGGCTGGATTTCTAGAGTTACCCAGTCTAATTGAAGACATTGTGCACTATACGAAATAAGAACTTGTGCCTGCAGCCGTTGATGCTGCTCTCAAGTCAATTGCCAAGATTTTTGTCTTCCCCGAGCTTCAGCATGGTCTACTAAAGGCTGGTGCCTTATGGTAAGTTATATTCTTGTTCTGTTTGTCGCCATTAATATGTTCTTCTTCATTCACAAGACAAAATCTTGGTGGCTCTGTTGTCCATGCATGTAAAATCCATGTATAATGTCTATATAATCATTATGAAGGCTTGGCGATCCAATATTCAGAAGCACAATTTTCCACCTGAACTTTGTATCTTTGTTACGCTCATTTGAAACATAGCTTGTGACAAGTATGACTAACGGTTGTGCTTTTTTCGATTTGTATGTCTGTTTGATCAGGTATAGTCTCCCATTATTACTACAGTATGACTCAACTGCAGAGGAATTTTACTATGTCGAGTCTCATGGGGTTGGAGTTAGCATTCAAATTGCCAAGAATAAGCATGCCTTACAAGCATCACAAGCCATATCAAAGCATAGTGGACTGTGTGCAGATGAGAGTTTGACACCTTACTATGCTGCTGCGGCTTATGTTCTCAGAGCAGTACTAACTCCAAAACTTGCTAGTTTGTTGAAAGATGAAGTTGCCAAGGATTTGTTGTCCAAACTTAACAAAAATTTGGAGACACAAGAGGTAAACATTTATCTTTTACTGATTTGTTTGTCTGAGCAGCTTAAGATCTTGAAACATTCATCTTTTACATCCACATAAAAACTCTTGATGAACACTTCATTGAGTGTTAAAAGCATGTTAAGTTTTTGGTGCATAGACTATAATCGTATCAATTTTTTGTTTCGCAGATTATCTGGAACTCTGCAACTCAATCATAGCTTTTAAATTTTGTAGATGAACAACACACCTGCTAGTGCCTTGATGGTTCATAAGATTTGGAAACTACTTAATCTTTTTCATATGATGCACTGTCAAAGAGGTCTTTATTGGCAATGTATACTTGAAGGTCATATTGAGTCGCCCACTGTTTCTTTGGACCAAAATTTGATTGAAGACGGCAATTCATCTAATGGTACTCCAGAACTTCAAAGTAGCGTCGCAGAACCGTCATTGATTGACGGACGTTCCGATCATTAGCCATCATCTAAGGGATGAAGAAGGAAGAATGTTTTCTGATTGATCACCTCCAATTAGGATTGACTGCTCTTCAGGTAATCATATAATGCATGTGAATGTGTAGATATCAAAGAATTCAGCATGCCTAACCTTATATTTGCCCCTTTTTTTCCAGAACTTGCTTACAAAGTATCCAGATCTGGCTTCAATGTTTTCGTCTAAAGAGAGATTATTACCTCTCTTTTAATGTCTTTCGGCTCTGCCTGTATGTCCTCTCTCGTCTAACTGCTTATGCTCCTTGCTTGGAAGCGATGGTATCTGATGGATCTAGTCTTCTTCTCCTCTTACGAATGCTTCATTCTGCACCTACTATTCGTGAGGGTGCTCTCCATGTTCTTTATGCTTTGTCAAGCACACCAGAACTAGCTTAGGCTGCTGCAAAACATGGTGGAGTAGTATACTTTCTGAAACTTTTATGGCCTTTGCAAAGTAATCATTCTCAACTCGTTTTATTTTCCCATTGGCATTCTGATTATATACAATGGAATCATAAGCACAAATTGGTCTTTGTGCAGAAGAAATTCCCAAGCAGCAAAGAGCTGGAGCGGCTTCGTTGTTGGAGAAGCTTGTCGCACAAACCAATGCATGGGCCTAGAGTTACTATCACACTTGTGAGATTACTTCTAGATCACACTTGCTATCACACTTATGAGATTACTTCTTTGTACTGATCTGTGGAAGGCTGAAGTTTGACTATTCTACTTGTTTATGGAATACGTATCGTCTTGCAGGATGCAATTTAGGAACCACAATGAGTCTGTTGCGTTCCGTGATGAGAGATTTTATTCAGTTGGTCGTGAATTTCAAGAAACATTGCCAAAATGGCCAAGTCTCCATGTCTTTAGAGAGGTCATGGTGTTTTCTTGTGGATCAATTACAAATAATCTCATTTTTTAATTGATCAATGACCAAGCTGATTTAGCATGGAACTGATCTGCTGTTTGTAAGGCTGGTAATGACAATTGTGGGAGCCTGATGCCACAGAGTGAAGCTGAAACTTTACTAGCTAAGCCTTGTGACATTTGCTGCAGTGAACAAAATTTCAGCACTGATTGTTGTTGCATCCTTTGCTGCAAATTAATAAGTTTGGAGCATTAAGGTTATAGCTATATAAAATGCTAAGCGATGTGAAAATCTGTTCTTCTGGTTATAGGTGGGAATAATGCAAGGATTGCAAGGTCCTTAGCCGTGGAGGTTACTGCATTTACTGAAGGGCAGTGCATCTTATATCGACGTTACGGACACGTGTTACAGCCATTCAAATATGCTGGGATATCCGATGTTATTTGATGCAGTTACAGTGGAAAAGGATGACAACAACTTTCTATCTGATTGATCCCTTGTTCTTGTTGCAGCATCTGAGCTTGTTTCGTTAACGTACTTATTTCTCTTGCTCAAAGTGCAATTCTTATTTTATTTATTTAAATTCCGTCAATATAATCTAATTTATTTTCTCGTTATCTGCTATATAGCTATGCTGCCTCATCATTGAATGGTGAAGAATTAGTGAGAGATGGTGGTGTGCAGCTTCAATCGACCGTTCTTTCCCGCTACATGTGTGTGGTTCAGCCAACAACTTCACAACACGAACCAGCTGCAATGATTGTCACAAATGTAATGTGTACACTTTCTGTAAAAAGTCAGTTTGAGATTACAAGGGCTGGATTTCTATAGTTACCCAGTCTAATTGAAGACATTGTGCACTATACGAAATAAGAACTTGTGCCTGCAGCTGTTGATGCTGCTCTCAAGTCAATTGCCAAGATTTTTGTCTTCCCCAAACTTCAGCATGGTCTACTAAAGGCTAGTGCCTTATGGCAAGGTATATTCTTGTTCTGTTTGTCACCATTAATATGTTCTTCTTCATTCACAAGACAGAATCTTGGTGGCTCTATTGTCCATGCATCTAAAATCCATGTATAATGTTTATATAATCATTATGAAGGCATGACGATCAAATATTCAGAAGCACAATTTTCCACCTGAACTTTTTATCTTTGTTACGCTCATTTGAAACATTGGTAGTGACAAGTATGACTAACGGTTGTGCTTCTTTCGATTTGTATGTCTGTTTGATCAGGTATAGTCTCCCATTATTACTACAGTATGACTCAACTGCAGAGAAATTTAATTATGTCGAGTCTCATGGGGTTGGAGGTAGCATTCAAATTGCCAAGAAGTTGTTGTCCAAACTTAACACAAATTTGGAGACACCAGAGGTAAACATTTATCTTTTACTGATTTGTTTGTCTGAGCAGCTTAAGAATATTGAAACATTCATCTTTTACATGCACATACAAACTCTTGATGAACACTTCATTGAGTGTTAAGAGCATGTTAAGCTTTCGGTGCATAGACTATAATCATATCAAATTTTTGTTTCGAAGATTATCTGGAACTCTACAACTCGATCATAGCTTTTAAATATTGTAGATGAACAACACGCCTGCTAGTGCCTTGATGGTTCATAAGATTTGGAAACTACTTAATCTTTTTCATATGATGCACTTTCAAAAGAGGTCTTTATTGGCAATGTATACTTGAAGGTCTATAATGATAACCCCGACTCAGAGTTCAGTGATCCAGAAGCATTCTGCAATGCTCTCGACTTTATATCATCGTCAGTGCATATTGAGTCGCCCTCTGTTTCTTAGGACCAAAATTTGATTGAAGACGGCAATTCATCTAGTGGTACTCTAGAACTTCAAAGTATCATCGCAGAACCGTCATTGATTGACGGACGTTCCGATCATTAGCCATCATCTAAGGGATGAAGAAGGAAGAATGTTTTCTGATTGATCACCTCCAATTAGGATTGACTGCTCTTCAGGTAATCATATAATGCAATGTGAATGTGTAGATATCAAAGAATTCAGCATGCCTAACCTTTTATTTGCACCTTTTTTTCCAGAACTTGCTTACAAAGTATCCAGATCTTGCTTCAGTGTTTTCGTCTAAAGAGAGATTATTACCTCTCTTTGAATGATTTTCGGCTCTGCCTGAATGTCCTCTCTTGTCTAACTGCTTATGCTCCTTTCTTGGAAACGATGGTATCTGATGGATCTAGTCTTCTTCTCCTCTTACGAATGCTTCATTATGCACCTACTATTCGTGAGGGTGCTCTCCATGTTCTTTATTCTTTGGCAAGCACACCAGAACTGGCTTAGGCTGCTGCAAAACATGGTGGAGTAGTATACTTTCTGAAACTTTTATGGCCTTTGCAAAGTAATCATTCTCAACCCATTTTATTTTCCCATTGGCTTTCTGATTATATACAATGGAATCATAAGCACAAATTGGTCTTTGTGAAGAAGAAATTCCCAAGCAGCAAATAGCTGGAGCGGCTTCGTTGTTGGAGAAGCTTGTCGCACAAACCAATGCATGAGCCTAGAGTTGCTATCACACTTGTGAGATTACTTCTAGATCACACTTGATATCACACTTATGAGATTACTTCTTTGTATTGATCTATGGAATGCTGAAGTTTGACTATTCTACTTGTTTATGGAATACGTATCGTCTTGCAGGATGCAATTTAGGAACCACAATGAGTCTGTTGCGTTCCGTGATGAGAGATTTTATTCAGTTGGTCGTGAATTTCAAGAAACATTGCCAAAATGGCCAAGTCCCCATGTCTTTAGAGATGTGGGAAAGAATTCCTATGAGTGGAAGCATGATCATCTGATGAAAATGATCTCTCTATGTTGGTGGAATCTATGTCAAGCTTTTCTTAATAGATCCCAAATTTCCTCTAAGAAATCCAAAACGGTTCTTGGAAGGACTGCTAGATTACTATTTGTTCTCCACTTGCAGATCACATAGGATATCTAGGGTATGTCCCGAAACTTGTCACTGTTGTTGCGTATGAGGGGAGGCGGGAAACAATGTCTTCTCGTGAAGTGAAGGCTGAAGAAATTGACTCTGATGGAGTGAATGACTCAGCTGATCCCTCAAGTCTACATGTGCAAATCCTTCTAGAATGTGTGTGCCTTAGGTTTTTAAGTTTGCGTTATCAACTTTTATATCCTGTAATTTACCTTCTTCGTTTGTGAATCAGGTTTGCTGATAAGCAGATTGTGAGGCTTCAGGAAACACCTGATGAGATTCCAGAAGGAGGAACACCTCACACAGTTAGCTTGTTGCTACATTATAAGCTAGTTGATAATGAAAGACTAGTGATATAATTGAGGTAAAAAGCAGTAGTTTATCAGGATAATACATTTGTTATGATGGTTTTGGTTTGACAGTGAAAAGCTTGTTTTCTGGATAGGTCACTGGAATTTATAGAGCAATGACCGTCTTAGGAACCTATGGATGTTGACAATTGCCTGCGAAGAGTCGATGAAGATGTCGAGCTCAATGAGGACAAGGTTTTTTTTCATTTTTAACTAAATAGATTTATAGTTCTGTAACTTATTCCTTCGTCCTCCATTTCAAGCAAGTTTTGTGTTAATTTACAGCTGAGGAAGTTTCAAGAACTCTCTAACTACCAGATATATATGAGAGGCGTAGTAGATCACTAGAACCAAACATCTGGGAGTGGGTTAATTTAAAAAAGGGTCTTCTGTACCAGGTGTTGCATGCGTTCGATACTTGCTTATTGTTGCAAAAAAATCTCATCAATATTTGTTCCTTTTTACTGAGATAAAATTCAATTTGTGACGCTTATTGAATGTTTTGACCCTGGCTTCTGGTGATAATTTTTGAGGTGACATTAATATCTTACATGTTGGTGACCCTGGTACAAGCAAGTCCCAGCTGCTTCAGTACAATCTTAAGCTTTCAACCTGTGGAATTTATACAAGTGGACGAGGGAGCTCATCTGTTGGTTTTATAGCTTATGTAGCTTAAGATCCTGAGAAAGGAGAAACGTTATTAATCTTGTCGTCAATCTTTTTATAGTCAGCTGGTTTTTTCATTGTGTGTTTCCAAGTTTTCCTAAACCGGATCTGTTAACGTGACTACATTTTTTAGGTTTTGGAGAGTAGAGCTCTTGTTCTTAGTGACTAAGGTATCTGCTGTATTGATGAATTTGATAAAATGTCTGACAATGCGAGGAGCATGCTGCATGAGGTATGTTACACTCTCTTTCTTAGCATTGCCCAAAGTTGTAGCTTATAGTTTCTGGGTTCCCCTTGTTATCGTGGTCTGTAGTCCATAAGATTGCATTTCTGATGAACACTAATGCTTTGTCAGGTGATGAAACAGCAGACCGTTTCAATAGCAAAAGCTGGTATAATTGCATCTCTAAATGCCAGAACCTATGTGTTAGCTTGTGCAAATCCTAGTGACTCAGGCTATATTCCTCGACTTTATGTAATTAAGAATATTCACCTTCCTCCGACTTTGCTTTCTAGGTACGTTGTGATCCTTTAACAAAGGACATTATTTTTTTAAAAGGCTAATGATTTCCTCTTCTGCATCCTCTGATTTGATCTCTTTTGATATCAAATACTCTTATGATCACTTTGACACATACACTTGGATCAATAAGAAGGTGGTGACAAGAAGATTGTTCCTTGTTGTGCTGGTAATTCTCAGTGAACTAAGTATTTAAATACCCTAAAGTATTTTTATTTTTTTATGTCCTAAAGCATTTCATATTTTTTATGTCTAGGATCAGCTCTGCTTAAAGTATAATAGTTACAATTATATGTCTTCTTCATTTTAGTGATTTTGATATAAAAGGGAAACTAGTAAATATATATGTAGGCATATCATCATCTTCTATTCTATGGACTTATCAATTTCTGTATATATCTGCATAGTTTCTCCTGATGTTTGTTTGATTGTTATGCAAAATAAGCGAGCCTCCAACTTGCTTGAAACAAGAGTGCATGGCCATGAACTCCATGACGCTAGTGCACAACCGTTGCATGTAAGTTCTAGACATAGAATTTGTCATTTTGACTGTTTCTTTTAAATTCTGTAATTTAACTTCTTCATTTGTGAATCAGGTTTGCTGATAAAAAGATTTTGAGGCTTCAGGAAACGCATATGAGATTCCAGAAGGAGGAACACCTCACACAGTTAGCTTGTTACTGCATGATAAGCTAGTTGCTAATTGAAAGCGTGGTAATAGATTTGAGGTAAAAAAGCAGTATTTTGTCCTGATAATCCATTTGTTACAATGGTTTTGGTTTGACAGTTAAAAGTTAGTTTTTTGGTTAGGTCACTGGAATTTACAGAAAAAATGACCATCTGAGTGCGACCTGCTCTTAGGAATGTGTTTAAGGCATGTCATCTTATTTTTTCTTCTGCTAGTAATTCGTCTTTACTCATAATATGTTCAGACATTGTGATTTATCTTCTCTTATGAACGTTGAGAACATACCTACATTGATTGCCTTCGCATAAATAAAGCAAGTTAAAAATGTCTGCTGAGGAACCTATTGATGTTGACAATAGTCTACGGAGAGTCGATGAAGATGTCGAGTAAGATGAGGAGAATGTTTCCATCTTTTTACCTAAATAGATATATAGTTCTGTTACTTATTCCTTCGTCCTCCATTCCAAGCAAGTTTTGTGTTAATTTACAGCTGAGGAAGTTTCAGGAACTCTCTAAATTACCAAATATATATGAGATGTTTAGTAGATCACTAGCACCAAACATCTAGGACTGGGATGATGTAAAAAAGGGTCTTCAGTTCCAGGTGCTGCATGCGTTTGATACGTGCTTATTGTTGCAACAAAATCTAATCAATATTAGTTCCTTTTACTGAGATAAAATTCAATTTGTGAAGTTTTTTGGAGGGAATGCTTTGACCCTGGCTGCTGGTGCTAATTTTCGTGGTGACATCAATATCTTACTTGTTGGTGATCCTGGTACAAGCAAGTCCCAGCTGCTTCAGTACATTTATAAGCTTTCTGATATATCATGGTTTTTACCCATTTAAGACCATGATATAAGTCCTTTTTATCGAGTCTTTCTATTGTTTCCGTAGTCTTTTAGAGTCTTTTCAGGTTTTAGCATGTTTGGAGCTTAATTGGAGTTTTTAGAGCATTCTGGAGCTTTTTGGCATTCGTTGAAGACGTTCCCACCGATGGATTGAGCTCCAATTTGGACACGAGATGATAAATGGATTAGCTATCATTTTGAAGTGGTTTGAGGCCATTCCAACGGTGCGATCAAAAGTTATTCCAGTTTTCGTGAAGACAGTCCAGTCTGGCGAACACCAGAAATGTCCTGGTATCGACCGATACCAGCTGGTATCGATCGATACCGACTGCAGGAAGGAAAAAACACGCGTTTTTACAAGTTTTAAGAGTCTGCAACTTGGCCCAGAAGACTTTATTATTTACAAGAAAGCTCAGAACGTGTTTTAGACTTATAAATAGGGTTTTCAGCCACCTGTTTAGGCTACGCCTTATTTACGCTTTATTCTATCCATTATTTTACTTAGGTTCTTTAGGGAGACAAGTCCGAAACTCTATTCGGGAGAGAAGATTTCGAACCCTTTTGATATTTCTTACTTTGATTATCTATTCAATCATGTTGTTTGCTTCATTCTGCATGTCTGAGTAGATCCCTTTTAGGTTTAGGGTTTTCTCATTAAGGATTTCATGGCTTGTTAGATAGATTGATCTGTTAGGGTTCATAATCAATTGAGTTCTTCACCATAGGTTGTTCTCAAAGCTAGTTCTAGGTTGACGAATCTGGAATCTAGATTTTAGGATTGTTGATTATTCACGGAAGTGAGATTGATAACCTGACAGAACCTAGGGTGAGCAAAATAATTATCTGCAAAGGAATTTGGTTTAATTATTTTGTGAACATATCAAACTTGGACATTAAAGCTGGTTTAGATCTTTAGGATTTGCAAAGGAATTTGGAATTCTAGGATTTAGACTTAGATAGTTTTCGCAACGACAGTTGGTTAATTATATCTTGGTGATTTGAGTTCGAGAACAATGCTTAACCTGAACCCTGTTGATTGATTTGTCTGCATTCCTTGATTTCCTGAGAAATACCCTAGGCCTATATCCTCTCCATTGATTTTACATCTTTTAATTCTGCATATTTATATTCTCGCTTGATTGATTTGGCTTAGCGTAATTTGATTCTTGAAATCTATTGTGTGATTCTCTGAGTCTTTGTGGTTCGACCCCTAGAATATTACAGCGACTGCTTAGATACTTTAGGGTATTAATTTTGAGCATATCACTTTCACCCCGTGGAATATATAAAAGTGGGCGAGGGAGCTCAGCTGTTGGTTTGACAGCTTATGTAGCTAATGATACTGAGACATGAGAAACTGTATGTTAATCTTGTTGCCAATCTTTTTATAGTCAGCTTTTTTTTTCATTGTGTGTTTCTAAGTTTTCATAAACCTGGCCTGTTAACGTGACTATATTGTTTAGGTTTTGGAGAGTGGAGCTCTTGTTCTTAGTTACCGAGGTATCTACTGTATTGATCAATTTGATAAAATGTCTGACAGTGCGAGGAGCATGCTGCATGAGGTATGTTACTCTCTCTTATTTAGAATAGCACAAAGTCATAGCTTATTGTTTCTGGGTTCCCCTTGTCATCGTGGTCTCTAGTCCATAAGACTGCAGTTCCAATGAACATTGTTGCTTTGTCATGTGATGAAACAGCAGACCGTTTCAATAGCAAAGGATGGTATAATTGCATCTCTAAATGCTAGAACCTCTTTGTTGGCTTGTGCAAATCCTAGTGGCTAACGCTATTATCCTCGACTTTCAGTAATTAAGAATATTCACCTTCCTCCGATTTTGCTTCCTAGGTACGTTGTGATCCTTCAACAAAGGACATTATATTTTCTAAAGGCTAATGATTTCCTCTTCTACATCTCTATTGGTGTTACTAATTTTATCTCAGTTTTCTATGTAGATTCGATTTGATCTCTGTTCATATCAAATACTCTAATAATCAGTTTAACACAGACACTTCGATCAATGAGAAGACGGTGACAAGAAGATTGTTTCTTGTTGTGTGGTAATTCTCAGCTTTTTTATTTTTTATGTCCTAAAGCATTTTTATTTTTTTATGTCTTGGATCAGCTCTACTTCAAGCATGATAGTTACCAATCTATATCTTCTATATTTCGGTGATTTTTATATAAAAGGGAAACTAGTAGATATATATGCGTGGCAAATCGTCATCTTCTATTCTATGGACTTATCAATTTATGTATATATCTGCATAGTTTCTCTTGATGTTTGTTTGATTGTTAGGCAAAATAAGCAATCCTCCAAATTGCTTGAAACAAAAGTGCATGGCCAAGAATTCCATGACCTAGTGCACAACTGATGCAGGTAAGTTCTAGACATAAAATTTTTCATTTTGACTGTTTCTTTTAAAATCTGTAATTGAACTTCTTCATTTGTGAATCGGGTTTGCTGATAAGCAGATTTTGAGGCTTTAGGAAATGGCTGATGAGATTCCAGAAGGAGGAATAGCTCACATAGTTAGCTTGTTGCTGCATGATAAGCTAATTGATAATGGAAGCCTGGTGATAGAATTGAGGTAAAAAAGCAGTAGTTTATCAAGATAGTACATTTGTTACGATGGTTTTGGTTTGACAGTTAAAAGCTTGTTTTCTGGATAAGTCAGTGGAATTTATAGAGCAATGACAGTTCGAATGGGACCTTCTCATAGGACTGTGAAATTTGTGTTTAAGGCATGCCATCATATTTTTTATTCTCTTAGTAATTCGTCTTTGCTCTTAATACGTTCTGACATTGTCATTTATCTTCTCTTATGAACGTTGAGTACAGACCTACATCGATTGCCTTCACATAAATAAAGCAAGTAAGTTAAGCATGTCTGTTGAGGAACCTATTGATGTTCATAGTAGTCTGCAGAGAGTCGATGAAGATGTCGAGTTTGATGAGGAGAATGTTTTCATCTTTTTACCTAAATAGATTTATAGTTCTGTTACTTATTCCTTCGTCCTCCATTCCAAGCAAGTTTTGGGTTAATTTACAGCTGAGGAAGTTTCAGAAACTCTCTAAATTACCAGATATATATATGAGAGGCTTAGTAGAACACTAGCACCAAACATCTGGGACTGGGATGATGTAAAAGAGTGTTTTCTAGACCATGTACTGCATGCATTTGATACCTGCTGCATGCGTTTGATACGTGCTTATTGTTGCAACAAAATCTAATCAATAATAGTTCCTTTTACTGAGATAAAATTCAATTTGTGAAGCTTTTTGGAGGGAATGCTTTGACACTAGCTTCCGGTGCTAATTTCTGTGGTGACATCAATATCTTACTTGTTGGTGACCTTGGTACAAGAAGGTCCTTGTTGCTTCAGTACATTCATAAGCTTTCGCCCCGTGGAATTTATACAAGTGGGGGAGGGAGCTCAGCTGTTGGTTTGTCAGCTTATGTAACTATTGATCCTGAGACAGGAGAAACTGTATGTTAATCTTGTCATCAATCTTTTTATAGTCACCTGGTTTTTTCATTATGTCTTTCAAAGTTTTCCAAAACCTGACATGTTAGCGTGACTACATTGTTTAGGTTTTGGTGACCGAGGTATCAACTGTATTGATGAATTTGATAAAATTTCTGATAGTGCTAGGAGCATGGTGCATGAGGTATGTTACTCTCTCTCTCTTAGCATTGCCCAAAGTCGTAGCTTATAGTTTATGGGTTCCCCTTGTTATCATGATCTCGAGTCCTTAAGACTGCATTTCTGATGAACATTGTTGCTTTGTCAGGTGGTGAAACAGCAGACCGTTTCATTAGCAAAGTCTGGTATTATTGCATCTCTAAATGCTAGAACCTCTGTGTTAGCTTAAGCAAATCCTAGTGGCTCACGTTATTATCCTCGACTTTCTGTAATTGAGAATATTCACGTTCTTCCGATTTTGCTTTCTAGGTACGTTGTGATCCTTCAACAAAGGACATTATTTTTTCTTAAGGCTAATGATTTCCTCTTTTGCATCTCAGTAGGTGTTACTAATTTTATCTCATTTTGCTTCGTAGTTTCGATTTGATCTCCGTTGATATCAAATACTCTAATGATCAGTTTAGCACAGACACTTTCATCAATGAGAAGATGGTGACAAGAAGATAACTGCTTGCTGTGCTGGTAATTCTCAGGGACGTAAGTATCTGAATACCCTAAAGCATTTTTATTTTTTTATGTCTTAAAGCATTTTTATTTTTTATATCTTCGATGAGCTCTGTATAAAGCATAATAGTTACAAATATATGTCTTCTATATTTCGGTGATGTTAATATAAAAGGGAAACTAGTAGATATATATGCAGGCATATCATCATCTTTTTTTTTATGAATGTGAAATTATATTCAACAAAAACTGTGTTACAATGAATGCTTCATAGAGTTGAGTTTATTTTTAAATATTTGAAAGAATGAAACTAGCTTTTAGTAACTGAAATGTTAAGGAATTTAACTATGACATATCGTCATCTTCTATTCTATGGACTTATCAGTGTATATCTGCATAGTTTCTCCTGATGTTTCTTTGATTGTTAGGCAAAATAAGCGAGACTCCAACTTGCTTGAAACAAGAGTGCATGGCCAATAACTCCATGACGCTAGTGCACAACCAATGCAGGTAAGTTCCAGACATAGAATATGTCATTTTGACTGTTTCTTTTAAATTCTATAAATTTAAGTTCTTCATTATTGATTCAGGAAACGCTTCAGGAAACGCTTGATGAGATTCCAGAAGGAGGAACAATTCAAACAATTAGGTTGTTGTTGCATGATAAGCTAGTTGATAATGGAAAGCCTGGTGATAGAATTGAGGTAAAAAAGTAGTAGTTTATCAAGATAGTACATTTGGTAGGATGGTTTTGGTTTGACAGTTAAAAGATTGTTTTCTGGATAGGTCACTCTAATTTACAGAGCAATGACCGTTCCGTCAGAGTGGGACTTGCTCATAGGACTGTGAAATATGTGTTTAAGGCATGTCATCTTATTTTTTCTTCTGCTAGTAATTCGTCTTTGCTCTTACTACGTTCTGACGTTGTCATTTATCTTCTCTTATGAACGTTGAGTACATACCTACAACGATTGCCTTCGCATAAAGAAATCAAGTAAGTGAAGAATGTCTGCTGAGGAACTTATTGAAGTTGGCAATAGTCTGCGTAGAGTCGATGAAGATGTTGAGTTAAATGAGGAGAAGGTTTTTCTTCTTTTTAACTAACTAGATTTATAGTTCTGTAACTTATTCCTTCGTCATCCATTCCAAGCAAGTTTTGTGTTAATATACAGCTGAGGAAAATTCAGGAACTCTATAAACTACCAGATATATAGGAGAGGCTTAGTAAATCACTAGAACCAAACATCTGGGAGTGGGTTGATTTAAAAAAGGGTCTTCTGTACCAGGTGCATGCATTTGATACTTGCTTATTGTTGCAACAAAATCTAATCAATATTAGTTCCTTTACTAAGACAAAATTCAATTTGTGAAGCTTTTTGGAGGGAGCTTTGACCCTGGCTTCTGGTGCTAATTTTTGTGGTGACATCAATATCTTACTTGTTCGTGACCCTGGTACAATCAAGTCCCAGTTGCTTCAGTACATTCATAAGCTTTCACCCCGTGGAATTTATACAAGCGGGCGAGGGAGCTCAGTAGGTTGTTTGACAGCTTATTTAGCTAAAGATCCTGGATACGAGAAACTGTATGTTAATCTTGTCGTCAATCGTTTTATAGTCAGCTAGTTTTTTCATTGTGTGTTTCAAAGATTTCTTAAACCTGACCTGTTAATATGACTACATTGTTTAGGTTTTGGAAAGTAGAGCTCTTGTTCTTGGTGACCGAGGTATCTTTTGTATTGATGAATTTGATAATATGTTTGGTAGTGCGAGGAGCATGCTGCATGCTGCATGAGGTATGTTTCTCTTTCTTAGCATTGCCCAAAGTCGTAGCTTATATTTTCTGGGTTCCCCTTGTTATCGTGGTCTGTAGTCCATAAGATTAAATTTCTGATGGAATATGTTTCTTTGTCAGGTGATGGAACAGCAGACCGTTTCAATAGCAAAGTCTGGTATTATTGGACCTAGAGCCCTTGAGGACGAGATCCAGCCCACTTTTTTCAAATAGAGTCAGACAATGAAGGTTATGACTATTATAATTGAATAAATTTCCTTTGCTTATATTATCATCCATTGGACATATTTAAGAGACCAAAGAGTGGACATTACATTTTCTTATGTCCTACGCAGACAGAAAGAGTGTAAGGATTTTGAAGTGAGGCCCAATATCCTGTCATTAAAGCACAATGACTGGACAATGCAGGATGTTAAAAATATCTTGCTTGGTAACAACCTTAAAAACCATTCCGAGATGATTCAGGTACATTAATACACTCCGTTCTATTTATTTTTACTTCTGGTATATGGGCTAACTATTGCAGCGACAACTTAGCTTAGGCGTCAAAGTATATTCAATTACAAATCTGAAGACCTTATTCAACTCTTGCTATTTCTTTCTTCGTAAGAACATCAAGGTATAGCTAAGATTTGAGATGAACTCTGGTCTCCTTTATTAAATAAATTAAAAACTGAAGAAATGTGATAATGGTTCGATCCTATTTATCACAACGCCTAATGATCAGTTCGAAACTGAAAAAAAAAAAACGAGATGAACACCAAAATTCCTAATTTTCAGATAAATTAAATAACAATGGAAACGCAAAAACAAGCTTTATTCCAAATGGATAAGTAAATCACAGATGAAAGACCATACATCAAATTTCATCTATATATCTAATGGGCCATGTTTCTTTATTTTTTAATTTTGTAATGTGCCACATTTTTATTACGAGACGAATAGCTACATACTATTAGATAATGCTGATATGACTTCATCTCTAGGGAATTCACTTAGTCCCTAATTACTAGCAAGTATGATTTAATTTTGTTTTATCCTAATCGAGCTTTCCTTACACTTGACAGATTTGTGTTTCTTCCTATTCTTTTAAACGTGCATTGTGATCATTACATCAACAACGAAGATCTTTTTAATTGTGTGAAACAATGAAAAGTTTGAAAACAAAATTTCTAATGTATTTAGATGTCATTGAACTAGATGATATGTGGAAGGATATAAAAGGCTGAAGGTAGAAGAAGCCATGAGCGAGAAGAAGAGGATAAAGAATCTCTCCAAATTCTGAAGAAAGAGAAAACCGACAATGTCACTAAGGTTAGTAACTTACCTCAGATGCCTTTAGTTAGTAGTAGGGAATTTTGTTTTTTTGCTAGTTCAGCCAATCACAACAACACATGTTTCTTGGATAAGAAAGAGACGAAATAGACAAAGGTAGCTCAATATCAGATCATAAGAAAGAGAGCATCTAGGGATCAGAGAATCTCTTCTTACCACCCATATTTCACTGAAATGATAAGTAAATGAAGAATGTTTTATTCATTATTAAATGTGAAGTTGATTGTTTTTGGGAATTGAAGCAACCGGGTGAAGAAGATAGTCAAAATTATAATGAAAGTGCTGAGAGTTTATCGAAGCATATAAGAAAGAAGGGGAAAGCCATAAAACTTCTCGAAGATCATCAAAAGCAGAAAACTGCAATGTAACGGCTTGATCAAGATCTCCACAACTAACGGAAGCTGATTTGATACGAATACATTCTCGTTTGAAAGTAACTATACGCAAGAAAACTAATTCATTCGCATTTTGTAGGAGGCTAAAGGATCAACCCCATCTCTGCCTATCTTAGCTATTCGAAGGTAATTTTTGCTATTTATTTTCAAACTCAAATATATCCTTTAGTGGGACTAATTGTTAAACTCAAATGTAACCATAGAGCGTAAGTTCTAGGCTCCCATGGATGTGTTTGTTAGTACGGTGAACCCAGCGTAAGAGCCTCTTCTTGGGAAAGCAAACCATGTTCTCTCATTTCTTGTTATAGACTTCAAGTGGATAAAATTGCATGTTATGGTTCAGATGATCGTTCAACTATGCTAATTTTTAAATCCTTTTTTTTTAAACAGCTGAGTTTGCAAGGAAAATGGGTACCGTTTTGCAAGATATTCAACACTGAACCCCTTGAAAGACGGTATCCAGCCTACTATTCTCAAAGAGAGACATACAATGAAGGTAAGGACTACTGTATTTGCATAAATAGCTTTAGCTTATATTATTATCCATTGGACAAATTTAAGAGACCAAGTTAAGAGTGAACGTCACATTTTCTAATGTCTTATACCGACAGAAAGAGTGTAAGAATTTTAAAGTGAGGACCAATAATGTTGTGGCTAAAGCACAATGGCTGGATAATGCAGGATGTTAATAATCTCTTTCCTCATAATAACCTTAAAAACCATCCTGAGATGATTCAGGTACATCAATACACTCCGTTCTATTTCTTTTTACTTCTTATATATGGGCTAACTGTTGCAGCGCCAACATAGCTTAGGCGTGAAGGTAAATTGAATTGCAAATTTGAAAATCTTAGACAACTTTTGCTCCATCTTTCTTCGCAAGAACGTCAAGGTAGAGCTAAGTTTTGAGATGGACTCTCATCTTCTTTATTAAATAAATAGAAAACTGAAGAAATGGGATAATGGTTTGATCCTATTTATCACAACACCTAATGATAATGATTTCACAAATTAAATAACAATGAAAACGCAAAAACAAGCTATAATCCAAACAGATAAAATAATAAAGTAAATCACGAATGAGAGACCTTACATCAATTTCATCTATCTAATGGGTCCTATATCTTTATTTTTCAATTTTCTAATGTGCCACTTTATGTATTACGAGAAAAGTAGCTGCGTAGTATTAGATAATGTTGATATGACTACATCTATAGGGAATTTACTTAGTCTATAATTACTAGCAAGTATGGTTTTCTTTAGAACCTGAATGTTGTTTTATCTTGATCGAGCTATCCTTTCACTTGACATATTTGTGTTTCTTGCTATTCTTACCACATACATGTTACCAATAGGGAAGATCTTTTACCTCACATGCCTTTAGTCAGTAGCAAGAAAACACAAATATATCCTTTACTTTAGTGGGACTAATTGTTAAACTCAAATGTAACCATAGAGCGTAAGTTCTAGGCCAGGAAAGAAAGAGGGCAACGGGTGACTATGTCACAATAGTTTTGGTTTCCTTTTATTGTAGAGATATGTTAAAGATGGTGAATCATCACATCTAACTCCCATGGATGTGTTTGTTAGTACGGTGAACCCAGCGTAAGTGCCTCTTCTTGGGAAAGCAAACCATGTTCTCTCATTTCTTGTTATGGACTTCAAGTGGATAAAATTGCATGATATGGTTCAGATGATCGTTCAACTATGCTAATTTTCAAATCCTTTTTTTTTAAACAGTCGAGTTTGCAAGCAAAATGGGTACCGTTTTGCAAGAAATTCAACATTGAACCTAGAGCCTTTGAAGGATGAGATCCAGCCTACTTTTTTTCAAATAGAGACAGACAATGAAAGTAAGGAATACTATAATTGCATTAATCTCTTTTTCTTATATTATCATCCATTGAAAATATTTAAGAGACCAAAGAGTGAACATTACATTTTCTTATGTCTTACGCCGGCATAAAGAGTGTAAGGATTTTAAAGTGAGGCCATCCTTGTCGGTAAATCACAATGGTTGGACAGTGCAGGATGTTAAAATTCTCTTGCCTGATAACAACTTGTCGCTAAATCACAATGGTTTGATCCTATTTATCAAAACGCCTATTGATAAGATCGAAAATATAAACAAGTATGCTGATACGACTACATCTCTTCGGAATTCACGTAGTCTAAAATTACTAACAAGTATGATTTTCTTTAATTAGAACCTAAATTTTGTTTTATCCTTATCGAGCTTTCCTTACACTTGGCAGATTTGTGTTTTTTGCTATTCTTACCAATGACATGTTACCAATAGGGAAGATCTTTTAAACATGGATTCATTACTTCAACAACGATAAGGCAATAAAAATCATAAGCCTCGTCTTCCATGATGGATAGCTATCGGAAAGAAGTGATGCTATCTACTGTTCCCACAACTTTTTGACGGTATTGACATCATGATCATCATCATCATCATAACATCATCATAATAATCATCCATCATCGTTAATTGTACCATAATCATCATCATTCAACATACCATCACCATATCATCACTATAACATCATCATCATCCTCACCGTTATGCTCATCATCTTCATTATCATCCTCCTTATAGTTATCATCATCATCATCATCATCATCATCATCATTCTTATATCATTATCATCCTCACCATTATATCGTCATCATCAATACATCATTATCATCGATACCCTTCGTAATATCATCCCCATCAACAAACCACTATAATCACAACATCTTTCCTCAATTTTCACTAAAGATCAATTTAACAATTGTTTCTCCAAAAACATGATCCGACAATTTTCTTGTTAAAAACGTTATCTCCCCATTTTTCCGTCGAAATTGTGATTCCACAATATACTTCTAAAAAGAGAACCCGCAATCTCCTCGCAATACGAATCTAAATATCTCTCGTAAGAAACGTGATGGTCAATTTTCCCTATAATAAAAAAATTTCAAATTTTTACCCAAACATAATTCTATAATTTACCAGTCAAAACGCTAATATAAAATTTTCTTACCATTTAAACTATTTTGAAAAATCTACCCAAATAATGTAAACGTGATTGGACAATTTTCTTGTCAATAGCGAATTCACAATTTTTCACCCAAAATTCATATTTTCAATTTCCTTTCCAAAAACAGAATAAAAATATAAGCAATTTTACTTGCCAATTACTTTCTCCCAACTAGTGCAAAGGTGATTGAACAATTTTTCTTGAATTCACAATTTTGTTTTGTCAAAATATGAATCTACAATATTTTTTCTATAACAAGATACCACAATTTTGCCACATCCATAAGTTTCTCGTTAAAAACGTGATTCGTCAACTTTTTAGTAGTTTACATGTATGATAAGATTTGGACATTGTCTCTAGTTTTTCATCATGGAAGACCAGTGCTCCTTCGAGTCGTTGGAAATGCGTTTTTCATTGTTTCAAGATTGATTTGATTGGTATTACTCAGATTTGGTGGTTGAAGAAAGCATCAACGAAATTAATATGGGAATATATTGATATGAGAGAATCATGCACTTGGGATGATACGGTAAAGCTAGTTGTGGTTATGTTGAAGAGAATTACACAGTCGAAATATCCCAGAAATATCCTGGTACGGACGTTTTGGTCCCATTGTGTCTACACTTCATAATTAGATTTGGACATATCGAGATTGATGTTACGTTTTGTGAAAAGAAGTTTCAGTCACAAGTTGTTTTTTTTCAAATTGTAACAAAGGGAAATCAAATATGAAGTAGGAAGGCAATCATGAATTTCGATCGGTTAGCAAGTAAGACTCTAAGGAAAGCATCTTCAAACTCCCTTCTGCTGTATTTTCTTAGTGTATCGCATTTACATATGCATATATAAAAAATGTGTTACACTAATCATGTATGTCTTTGTAATAACTCTTTTAAATTTAATGAAATTGTTTTGCTGGAAATAAAACAAATAGAAGATCTGGATCTTACGGGTATAATAGTTTCAATAGGCTATTTAAAGGGATTGCTCTGCAAAATGGCTCGATCTTGGGAGGCAAGAGCATTTTTTGGTTAAAAGGAAGCTATTAGTGTTATGTATACAATAGAAGTGCGATTGTTAATATGTACGCAAAATAATTTTGCGCTTATTTGATTCTCCTGCAACCACCCTCTAGTGTTTGTGGTTGCTAGCATTTGAAGATGATCACACAAAATTCTTTATACTGCTACTAATAGCTTAAAATTGCTTGGAATCGCTAGATTTCAAAAATTCTTTTGCATCTAATGAAGTTTCTTATGCCTAAAAAAAACAAAATAAAGGTATGGATCTAATGTTTATGGGTATAATAGTTTCCATAGGCTATTAAAAAGGATTGCTTATGCAAAAAGGCTCGATCTTAGGAGGCAAGTGCATTCTTTGGTTAAAACGAAAGTCTACCCTTTAGCTACTAATGACGATTTCTATCTCTAATCACGATGAGAGTGGATCTTTTTACATCAGAGCTCATATATTTGATATCTTTCTCTTTAAATGAGATATATATTCTTTTAAGGGTATTGTGCATGGGTGGCGGCTCAAGATCAGCCTCATGAAAAAGCTATTAGTCTTACGTGTACAATGGTAGTGCGCTTTTTAATATGTACGCAAAAAAAGTTTTGGCTTGTTTGATTTTTCCTGCAACCACCCTCTACCGTTTGTGGTTGCTAGCATTTGAAAATGATCACGCAAATTTCTTTATACAGTTTCGGATCGCTTAAAATCGCATAGAATCGGTAGATTTCAAAAACTCATTAACGCCAGCGTTTGTGGGTGGTCCAAAAAGTTTTTTTTTTTTAAATCTACATTAGTAGTAATAATTCATTAAAATAAAATAAAATAAAAACCTTTAAAACAAAGATTTTATTCTCTTTTGTTATATACTATCATATCAAATTCTTAAATATTATATATATATATATATATATATATTAACTAATGTAAAATATATTTATAACTAATAAAATATTTTTTGTATCAAAAAAATATTCTGAATCTTTTAAAATATATTTTTAATTAGTTTATGAATTTTAAATATTTATTCTAAAAATACAGTTTTTGTTTTCCATACATTATATATTGTATGTAATTTTGTAGATTATATGTTAATCCGAGATTTGATATCCGCTTTGTAATGACTAAACATCATATATTTATGTTTTCTTGTTGTTTGTGTGTTTTTATTAGGATCAAAGAGAAGAAGTAACGGGCTGAGGTAGATGATGCTTCATGTTGCAAAGAACCAACTCCATAAATCCTTCCATTCTTCTTGGGAGTTGATATATCATGGTTTTTACCCACTTTCAACCATGATATAAGTCCTTTTTCTGAGTCTTTTTCGTAGTTTTAGAGTCTTTTAGGTTCTTTTCAAGATGTAGGCACATCTGGAGCTAAATTGGATTTATGGAAGCTTTTGAAGCATATTGGATCTGAAGCAGTTCAGAAAACTGAAGCTCAGCATCGATCGACACCTGAGAGGCATAGATCGACACCATCCCTTTGGAAAAGACACGATTAAAGTTTTTAGTATCGATCGATACCATTTACGGTATCGGTCGATACCAGTAATCAGAACGCGCATCAAGACCCGAAGATGAACCAGAAGTTTTCCTTATTTTTTGAGATAGACTCCTAAACGTGTTTTTAGGTATTTAATTAGGTTTTCCAGCCTCCAGAACAGACACTTGATTTTCTGGAGATAGAGTATTCTTGCAATTGAGTTTTTGGGAGAAGAACCTTGAACCCTCTTTGTATTCTTACTCTATTCTATTTTATGATATCTATATTATTCATGATGTTTGTTTCATTCACCATGTCTGAGTAGATTCCTTGTTAGGTTTAGGGTTGTTTAAAGGTATTTGATGAATTATTAGATCTGATTTACTTGTTAGGGAATATCTATAGAGCTTTTCACCTAGACTTAAGATTAATGCTTATTCTAGCCTCGCGAACTAGAATATGATGTTAGGTTGATTAATTGACACGAAAGTGTGATTAGTTTCCTGAACTAGTGTTTGGTGAACAAAAGACCTACTCGCAAAGAAATTTAGTTTAGGATTTTGTGAACAATTGAACTTGACCGTTAATGCTTGTTTGAATTTATAGAATTTGCAAAGGAATTTGGAATTCTAAGTTTAGACATAGATAGTCTTCGCAACGACAGTTGGTTTACTTTACATATGTGTTTCAAGTTCAAGAGAGGAGCTTAATACATTCATGACTTTTGATTTGATTGATAATTCTGATTGCCTGCAAACTTCCCTAAGCCTAGCGTTTTTCCCACTGATTTATTACTTCGTTTTAATCGTTTTGTTACCTTTGATTACATTCATTTTGCTTAGCTTAATTGAGTGAACATCTTGAGTCTTTGTAGTTCGACGCCTAGAATACTACAGCTACTGCTTAGATACTTTATGGTATTATATTTGAGCATATCAGGAGAAACCTGCAAGAAATTCATAGAAATACACAACAACAAACATGAACATACATGGCGTCATACAAAAAGACACAACAACACATACAAGCATATATAGATGGCATCATATGATTTATTAAAACTATATCTCCATTTTAGATGAACTCAAGGTACAATATTAGATCTACATAGAAGAGTTTGGTTACCAACATAAATCTTTAATTTTAATACATGCAAAATGAAGTTAGAGAGTTACCTCAATAAATATTTTGTTCTTTGCTCTAATAGACAACCTGCCAGAAGCACTACTCTTCAATTAGCCCCATCACCAAGTTGAGGTTGATGCTCTTGTATCCTTGATGATACTTTGTTGTAGACGACCTTCAAAATTCATCGATGAAAAACCCATCGGGTTTCCGATAAGTCTCTTCTAGGACTTCTACGAAATATGGAATCGTCTCACATGTCTTCTCATACTAAAACAGATATGTGTTTGTCAATTTAGAAGTTTTGATAGAACAAGAAGTAAGTAATTGACTAATAAGCAAAAAAACATTTGATAAACATGCAATTTTGCTGGCACATGCTTAAGAAATCTGGCCAGAACGGTGTTTATGGATTTTGTGACCTTCGAGATCATGATATCGGGCATTCCGACTGTTGATACTTGGATCAGGCCAATACCGAACAAGTCCAGCCCATTCTTGGGGATCAATCCACCGAGGCTGACTTGTCTCCTTTCTTCTTCCAGTTCGCCTTCCACCGACTAACTTGATCAACCATACGACCCTTCAATTTGGATTCAAACTCACTCAAACAATTCCTTCTTTGCCTTTGTGGAAAATCGAAAGGTTAGAATCGATAATTTACCATTTTCTGTAAGATGTAACTCATTTCTTGTACATATTTCAGCCAAGTCCAACCTTGATTTCATATTATCTTTAGTTTTCCCCTGCACATTCAAAATTATATGCATGATTATCAAAAAAAAATTTCTCGATGTGCATCACATCAAGATTATGCCGCAAAAGGTGATATCTCCAATATGGGAGTTCCCTGAAAATACTCTTTTTGTGCCAATTGTGAGAAATGGTATATCCGTCTGGCATAGTTACTGGGGTATGCCAACTACCCCCACGTGTAATGGTTTTATGAGCACTATAATAATCGATTTGTTCAAACCAATTATTCCTAGAAACATAAACCGAAGGGGCAACACAAACTTTTTTCTTCTGATACGGATGATGTAGTGTAAGAAATTGACGATGACAGTCAAACCAACATGATTTTCGTCCATATTTTAGCTGAAACAAATCAATCATATCCAAATAATATGGACATGATAATCTTCCATGTGTGCATGATAATATTTTATATGCCGGAAAGTCACTAATGATCCACATTAGCATTGCACGCATATTGAAATTCCTTTGTTAAGACCAATCAAACGTATGAACACCTATATACCACTACTGCTTTAACTCATGAATCGAAGGAAAATATCAAGAGAGCGCTTCTGATGCTTAGGGCACGACACTAGAATACTCAAGAACAAAAATTTTGCTCTGCATACACATATCTCGCGGAAGGTTATATGGCGTCAGGATGATAGGACATAGAGAATATTGTCTACCAGACATACCAAATGTACATAAACCAAGATACACAATTCCTACACTCATTAGCAAATTCAGAATGTACCCTCTGAAAGTGTTCCCATGCGTTTGCATCGGATGGGTGCATAACCTCACCATTCGTAGTGGAATATTGTGCATGTCATCTCACTGTCGTAATTTTCCTTTCCGGTATGAACATTTTAATATATCAGTAATCGACAAGTACCACATACATTTGTACAACACTCTCGTCCTTCCACTTGTAAGTCAACACTACAAGAAAATTCTCGATTTCCTACAGCCAATATCGTTGGAAAACGGTACATGCGGTGGAAAACACCTGACCACGTCCAAACAGGTGGCGCATTGAAGGATGTAGACTCGGATGCGCTTGCATATATGCTAGGCAGAAGACCTTAAGCAGGAGACAGAGAATCAAAACATCTTATAACCATGCTTCAGCCATAACAATTTATTAAAGCAAACATCTCCTTGTAGCCTGCTCACCTCGGGTAGACACGATGAGAAATAACGAAGTTGCCTATCATGCATTTTAAAAAAAACCATATGATTAGAAGTTTAGAATGGATCATGTTCATGTGCAAGTGATCACAATATATTTAGCTCAAGTATCGTGAACAAAGAAGCAGACCACCACCAAATAAACAAAGGCTTTCAAAGTTACGCGTTACGCCTAACATTACGTCAAAGAAGCATACCACCACCATGATAGATGTGATCTATTAAAGTTACGCCTTTCAAAGAAAATGAAAAGCAACCATTTTAACTAGTTTCATGTGCATGTGATCTCTTTAAATAAACAAAGGCTTAATTTAATATACGAACAAACAATTAGTAACATGGGAACATACGGCCAATTGGACTAGAATCATAACACAGAGCTACTACAAGATTATTACCATCTATACAAGTACTACCATTGATTTCAGAATCCACAAGTCTCTAAAACAAACTTATTGTCTGTTTTAATTACAAAGATTTTTTGTGATATCGATATAACATGTCAACTACTAAACAAATGGAGTCATAAAGCTAACATACTTACTTGATTGTCTAGCAGAAGTTGGAAAGGTAAGCTTTTGCTAAGGAGAGACCAAGTTAGAATTTAGCCTCAGTGGTTAAGTTTCAGACCAGATTGTGCTTCTCTCACCTTATCTATGTATCCCCCTCCCAGTGTTATTGCCAACAGCATAAACAATGGAGTTTTGACCTACCAATTTCGAAAATAAAACAACTAGACACCATGAAAACGTAAGTAAAAAACTAACCAAACCCAACAAGAGATGAACAAATTCAAACCCCATTAAATGTGAAATCAAAGCAAGAAGACTTTAGCACTCTCGATTCTAGATCTCATGTAGCTAACATAAACAAAATGCCGAGGAGAGTACATAAGTAAGTAAGAAATCTCACATACAGAAAGAGTTTTATGGACAAACTAGAACAAAAAGAACAAACTAGACAAAAAAAATTAAACAAACAAATAGATCGGATTTACCAAAATCGGTACCTGTATAATATCAAACAAGATGTAGACAAGTGAAAATCAAGTCCTTGAGAACGACCAATGAACTGTGTAGTCAAGAGCAATAAGTCTATGAGAATGACCAACGAACTGTGTGGTCAAGAGCATTGGAATTAGTTCACTTAAACACCCAGATCCTGTTTTCATTGCCTCCTCCATCATAGACTCTCCGAATGAATACAAAAACAAAAGCGAATGGAGGCATGAGATAAAGTCTAGGTTTTACCTATTTCGTATGACTCTAACCGTCTCCTCGGAAATTTCCGAATCATCTCCTTCTCCTTCTCTTTTTCTGGTTTGAAGAATTTCAAAAACGTCTCCAGAATCCCCTCATCGCCTACTTTACCATTGTTGTTGTCATTTTCTGTTTTTGGCACAGGATTCGGCTTGTTCTTGAACAGAATCTAATCCCATAAGCTCCACCAACAGCAAAATCGCAAGAATTTGAGAAACTACAAAGCCGGAAAAGCTTAGGGTTTCATAAAATCGAAATTGTGAGCCTTTCTCCGATGACCTCAAATCTAAAGTCGTCTATAAAACCAATGACGATAGAGATAAAATGATAAAGAGGCGAAACTAGTAGTATAAAACTAGATTTTACAATTTTGGTAGGAATTTGGTAGGTTAGATAAATAATAATATTTGCTAAAAAAAAATATTTTATTTAGTAGGAAATTGGTAGGTTTAATAAATTATTTTGTAGGAAAATGGTAGGAATTTGGTAGGGTTGGTTTTTGGATTCTATTTGTAGAAACTTTTCTTACTATTTACCTACCATTATTTTTCCTATGATACTCCTTCGAATTTCCTACCAGTTTTCCTTCGTTTTTATGTGTTGTAGGAATTTTGTAGGAAGTTTCCTTCCGTTTTCCAACGACTTTCTTTCGTAGGAAAATTTCCTACTAATTTCTTACAATTTATGTTTTTTCTCAAAATTTCGTAGGTTTACGGTAGGAAAATGTTCCTACAAAAATTTTCATAAGAAATTTCATACGATTTCATGATGTTTTCTTTTAGTGCAATATCTTGGCTTCCCGCAAAATCGACATTCTTCTAGTTTATCATCATCTTTCCCGAAAATCATACAATAGTCAATACACACATCAATCATTTCTGATGGTAACCCAAGACTTGCAACCAACCTTTGTATTTCTTTGTAATTCTCAGTTGATAAACTGCCAGGTGGCAAATACTCTTTAGTTAGTTCAGCCCATAAATCCGTTTTAATTGTAGGTGCATAATAACTTTCACTTAAGTTATTATTAGCTTTAATTATCATCATCCTAAATGCCAATGATAACTTAGACTGCCCTTCTCTACATCCATCATAGATGAGCTAATTTGCAGCATCTAACATATCATAAAATCATTGTGCATCTACGTTGGGTTCTTCACTAATATTCTCAACAAATGCACCAGTAGTTTCATGAAATGTATCTGTAACCATATCATGAAATCTATTTTCCTGGTTATACCCATAACCAAATTGATCAGATTCATGACTATAATTAGTATAACTAGGTTGATCAATACCATAATTCATACTACTGCTTCCTGCATTATTGCTAAAACTGTCTCCATGAAGAAAACATACACAGTAGTTTGACATAAATCCACTGTTATATAAACGCTTCATTATAAGATTAAAATCCATATACATTTTGTTTAGGCACTTACAACATGGGCAGAATATTTTACCATTTGCACGAACAAATTATTTGTTTGTTACTTGGTACATGAATACGTGAAAACCATCACAAAACTCCTTCGTCACATCACTGCTCTCTGGATCTCTGTGATTGTACATCCATTGTCGCAATGTGTATATTTCGTGTTCCGCGCACCCTAATATTTTTTAACAAAAAAAGTTCTCTTATTATTGTTGGTGTTTTTTCAAATGATTTTTAGCGGAGTTGTGTATGATTTCCGCTTCTCCGTCATTGCTATTTATAGGCCAAAGAAGAAAATTGCGATGGATTTTCTAGAGAAATATGCGAGGAATTTGCTAGGCCTTTAAATTTTGTGAGGGATTTGCTAGGGAAACAAAATATTTGCGAGTGATTTGCTATGTTTTTCCAAGGTATTCATATGTATCTCTGAGTGGTTACTTTTATGGATAACGTGTTTACCTAACTCGACAGTCCCTCGTAATATCCGTCGCAAATTTTCTATGGATATTTGCCTCGCATACTCCTCAAAAATTTTTGAGGCATCTTTTGCGTCTTAAATTTGCGAGACATATTTTGTCTCGCAAATTTTCATAGCAAATTGACTGTTTTTTTTGTAGTGGAATCTTCACCACAAGGATCCTAAGAAGTTTGTATCTTTGGAAAAACCGGTAGGTCTGTGTGTCATCATTGTTGTGAGTACTTACCTGGAGACTTGACACTAAGAACTATGAAATCGATGAGGAGTTGAAAAAGATCCAAGAAACTTGTGGGTTACTCCTACATGATTTGTTACCTTTATTTGATGGCTTTTATATCTTAGTTTGTTTTTTTAGGAAGATATATCTTCGTTTGTTACTCGATTGTAAAATGTTTATTTTTGACCCAAACATTTTCACGTCTTGGTTTGACGAAGAAACAAATTTAGCTTCAGGAAATTTGTTAGGTATGCCCAGAAAAGCTTCCAAACTATGAAGCAAAAGTAAAGAGTTTTTTGAAGAAAATTTACACATTGATGAAGAGATTCGTTACTGCCTTGCAGGAAGTGGTAGGTACTTTTATTGGCTACTTTACTGGAACAAATTCGATATATATAGTCATCATGTTCTTTTTTTTTGTTTTTTCTTGGAAAAAAGGATACTTTCATGTGAGGGATCTCAATGATGTTTGGATTAAACTATGGGTAAAGAAGGGAGGTATGATAGCCTTCCCTGCTTGAATATATCATCGCGTCACCGTGACTCAAACAACTATATGAAGGTTCCATCTTAGCTTCTTCTAGTTATAATGGTATGGTCACCAATCAACTTTACAAATTTATCCATATACGCTTCACCGTAGAGGACTCTCAGGCATCAAATTTCTATAAGCTAAACATATGTTTAGATTTTATCTTTATGCTTTGGTTCGTGTGTCTTTGGCATTATTGTTGTGTTGTAATTTACATGGCATGTAAACTTATAGCTTACCATCTTTATGTCTAAGATGTTCGATAATATTTGGAAGAAAATGGAGATGTGTGTGTTGACAAAATACATGAAAATCAAACACCATCTCCAACCCTATTCCATATTGTAAAATCATTTCCAATCCACATCCATTTTGAGAGAATTACTAAAGCTAGACCAAAAATTGAGTTTGAATGCAAATGTAAACCTCAAATTAAAACAAATGCAAAACTAGAACAAAAAGGTAGGAAAATTACTTTAACCCCTTATTTGCAAACAAAATAATAGAAATCGATCGTAATAACAGTTCTAACATTCGCGCCACTGAAACTTCATGACGAAGTCTCACAATAGACTTCGTTGATGACGTCCATGAAGTCTGAAACCGTACCTAAACCTTTGATTTAAATTAGAAAAATAATAATAAATAATTTCATTGCAATTTCTTACACAGAAAAATAAGTTTATCCATAATAAAATTAAAGCATGTGAGGTTGATTATGTTCTAAACCCCAAAAACAGTCGGAGACTTCACATGCCATATCTGCAACCGTAATTAAATCTTAAATTTAAATTTAAAAATTCTAAAAAAATATGCTGATCAATATTATGATAGATAAATTATTCTAAATCAAAGCTAAAGGTTTACAAATAAACGTTCTTAAAAAATTCATAAAACTAAGTCATGTGATGAAAACCATGTGAGGTATAATAGGTTTAGGGTTTGCCAATGGGTAAGAATCCATTTATATATCTTTAGGATTAGACTTAAGTGGATATTTTTTAAATAAAATGCCGATCCTTCATATAGTTATTAGATTTTTGATATCAAATGTAGGTATTTGTTAACAAAAAAAGTGAAAAAATATTATAATTTTAGAGTTCAGGGTATACAGACTTCTCTGGTGAAATCTCTTATGAGACTTCGTCTATGAAGTCTGTACTATTTTGTAGACTTCGTCGTAGAAGTATGAAATTCAAAAAATTTGAATTTCAAAAGTGAAGTCTGAAAGTTCAAAAGTGAAGTCTGAAAGTTCAAAAGTGAAGTCTGAAATTTCAAATATGAAGTCTGAAATTTTTTAAAAAAAAATCAAAAATTTCTGAGACTTTGCTTGTGAAGTCTTTGTTTGTTTTTGGGTTTTCTATAATATAATTAACCTTACATGCTTTACTATTATGAATTTTTATGAAATTTTAATTTGTATAATTTATATTTGGATAAAATTAATTTATGTTTACGAATTTGCAAAAAACTATTATTTTTTGTTTTTCTAATTTAAATTTATGATTTAATTACTAAAAGTAGACTTCGATGGTGAAGTCTCATACAAGAAGTATTAACCTAACTCTAGTTTTACCACCCATATATAAACTCAATTTTCTCTATTCTTTTCAAACCTCTCTCTTTCTCTAAAAAATGATAGAGCACTCTCTCTTTCTCTCTTTCCCTTTATTTTTATAGATCTTGATTTACACTAAAACTTCACAGTGAGACTTCACACCGAGACTTCACTGTGAGACTTCATAGAGAGACTTCACAGTGAGACTGCCCACCGAGTCTTCACAGTAAGACTTCACACCGAGACTTCACGGTGAGACTTTACAATGAGACTTCACACTGAGACGTTTTTGGACTCCCTTAGCTTTTAAATTCTTGCATATAATATTGTAGATTTAAGAACAAACCATTGTAATCCTCCTTCTTTGATTGTAAATCTCTTATACGTTAAACTTTACAAGGGGGAATTAGATATAAAGGATAAATAATTGAGGATTTGTCCATCTATGCATTCTAAATTGAAGTTTGGTGATATATGATAATTTATAATCAATATCCTATTATACCCTCAATTCTTTTTTTTTTTTGCAAAATCATTAAATAATTTCTTAAACTGATTTGATAATTTCCTAAACTAATCTAATAGTCTTTGATTGTATTTCTTTATTTAATAAAATAGTAAAAAAAATGGCAAAACAAAAGGATCGAGATCCCCTTTTTTTTTCCTTCCTTCCTTTTTTTTCCTTCCTTCCTCCTTCTTCCTTTTCTCTGTTTTCTCTCACTGCTCGATCTCTTCTATTTCTTCTACTCAGTTCATCTTGGCTCGATCTCTTCTATTTCTTCTTAAAACTTCTTAGTTGAGTTCGGATTTGGGAGTCTTGGGAGTCTCGTGAGTGGCAGTTAACTTCTTAGAAGGAGGCGGAGTCGGATTTGATTTTCGATAGATAGAGGAAGCCGCCGCTAGCTCACGTCGTCTCCACTGGTTCTCAAGGCTTCGTCTTCTTCCTTTGAGGTATGTTTCTCAAACAACTAACTTAAATATATATCTAAATTAGATGACATGCGATTTGGAATGGTTCTGATTTTGCATGTTTATATCAATGTCCAAAATTGGTCCAGATCATGTAAGATTCAAAAGCTAATGGACTGTTGACTTGATTTTTGAACTCAATCTTTGTAAGAGCTTGGTAATGTCAATTGAAATCTTTAACTATGCTTTGATTATGACTTGAGTGGTCACTGACATTTGATCGATTATGCTTTAACATCAATTAAACACTTAAATTGAGCTCTGAACTAAATCCTTATGAGTTCTATTGGGTTTTGGTGTTTAATTTTGTATGACATCGACATTGTGATTTTATAAACGAAAAGCATTTACTATTTTGTATTGGATTGAAAAGCTTTCACTAGGTTGTTGGCCTAACTATGTCATGTGTATTCGTAAAGAGTCAATTTCACAATCGAAATTTTGTGAGTTGTTGCTCTCTTCTAGTTGTTCTTTTTTTGGCTGAGGTATGAGTTGTTGAATTACAATCAAAATTCTTTTTCTTTTATGGATAAGGCATATGCGACTTGCTTTGTGATTGATCATCTCTCATGCTAATTCGTATTTGCTCATGGTGGTTTTGTGCTGGTTTTCTGCAGACATGGAGAATGAGTGTCCAAAACGTTTATTTAGACATGGAAAGGAACCACAAGTGGATAAGATAAATAACAACTGCAAAATGAAACTCCTGGCCAGAGTAAAGGAAGCATTGCCATTAGAGTATGATAAAGTGAAGAAGGATCCAGTGTTTGCACACGTCTTCGCAATACACGAGAATCATCTAGGTTATTCAGCTCGTTTCGTTCACAGCATCATGACTAGGCAATTGGTTACAAAGAAGAAGCATGAGCTATGGTTTGTGTTTGGAGGGAAGCCCTTTAGATTTTCACTACAAGAGTTTTATGTAGTTACTTGACTCAAGTAATCTGATGATGGGAGTTGTGATTATGATCAATGGGAAGATGATAACGGGTTCTGGAGTAAATTGCTTAAGAGAAATGGAAAGGTTTCCATAAAGAAGCTGATGGGTGACATAGAAAGTGTTAAGAAGTGGAATCTGAAGGATAGAACCCGTTTGGTTTATATTTGTGTGATTGTTGGGTTGGTAATGGCTACTAGTGAGACAAAAACCATCGATCATTTATACATCAAGATGGTCATGGATCTTTGTAATGTTTGTAATTATCCTTGGGGTCTTAAAGCTTATGATCATCTATTAAGTTATATTATCAACACAAGATATGCTTTGACAAAATCAGAAGCCATGTTTTGGATGGATTCTCATATGCATTTCAGATATGGGTGATGGAAGCAATACCAGACTTAGGATCATTGTTGGGAGAACAGATTGATAGTGAAATGACTGGATCTCCTCGTTGTTCTAATTAGAAAGGTGCTACGAAGGTATCATATGAAGATATCATCTTTCTAGAGAGTACATTTACAGAAAATGCATCAAATGTGAGTATTTATGTTTATCATATATCCTTCATTGTTTTATGAAGCTGAAACTTGAGATCATTGGTTAAGATTTATTTGTATTTATGTTTATCATCCTGCACTGTAGTGTTTATCATCCTGAGATCATTGGTTAAGTAAACTTTCATTGGTTATTGGTTAAGATTTATTGGTGAAGAATTTGAAAGTAAACTTGAGATCATTGGTTAAGATTTATTCGTATTTAACTTTCAGCACTTATAAGAGAAGCTGAAAGTTAAAATGGATAATAACAGAAGCTGAAAGTTAAGATTTATTTGTAGTTATAGTAGATAGTACAAAGAAGCTCAAATTGTGGACTGATTTGTAGTTAGAATAGAGAGTAAAAAGAAGTTGGAAGTTGTTAATTTGATTTAGAGAAGCTGAAACTTATGACTGATTTTTCATCACTCAATTTGTTTAGTAACCAATGATCTCCCTATTTATATTTATATTTATCATCCTTCACTGTTTTATTAAATCTTTCTTATTATCAACACTGATTTACTTTTTTTTTGTAGGTTGTCGTTTATCCATTCATGTCTTATTCAAGAAATGATGTCATTGAGGATGCAAAATTTGGATGGCCTGATGAAATCAACGATAGTAAAGTGGACCATTTAAATGATATGATCAAGTCTGGGAAAATTTTTGGAGATCATGTTTGGGAAAGTGTTGAACATGATGATGGAGAAGGAGACAATATTGAGAATGTGGAAGAGAATGATGTCGGCGGCGAGGGAGAGGTTACTGAAGATGTGCATGACGTTGCACATCATACTGATGAAGAGAACCATGTCTCTGGGATGACGAGAAATAAGAAGAAACAATCTGATCACGGTGCAGAGACACGCAAAAAGAAAGTTCTTTGTCAGAGAGCATCAGAAGTAACACGTGGAGTTTTAAATGAAGAAATGAAGTCTTTTATTAAAGGATTGTTTGATGAGAGTGTCTCTAGTTTTCAGAGGATTGAAACCAGTTTGGATAAACTAGAAGAGGATATATCATCTTTGAAGGATTTGGTTTCTAAGTCTGGAAGTACAAGAATCACAAGGAGTTCTGCTCCCTCGCATCCGTCCAATCCAACTGATCAACCTAGTAAAATTGTGGTACGTAAGAGATAGATATATATTTTGGCGATATGCTTTGTTTATTGTAACTCGGATACATATGTTTGTTGTTGTTATGTGACTATAATTTTGTAACTCGGGACCTTTGTATTTATGTACTTGTTGTTTAACGTTTTTTGTTCATCTTTTCCGATGGCAAGACGAAATTTCTTAAGATAATGATTTTGAAATTAGTTTGGGTACACAAAATTTTTTACACAAATCCATGGGACACTTATCTCAGCCATCACAAGTACCCGAGCTTGATCCTACACAAAATTCGCTTCACAAAAACGTTCACTTGCGACCAATTAAAATTGAGAGTGAAGGTAAACATATTCCCGACGTCGGTGAAAATGAAAAAGATGTTGTTTTGGTGTTCGTTTCTGAGGCTAGATGGGATGCTTTTATGGAGTTGAATCTGAACCACAAGTAAGTCTTTTTCATATTTTTCTCTAAACTTTCATAATTTAATGTCTCACCATTCACTTTAATTCACACGTATATATTTTCAGAGACTTAATTTTTGGACCAAGTGTGATTATTAAAGCATTACTCGATCGTCTCATGAATTCGAACAAATGGCTTGGCAACGAGGTGAATTTTGGGCTTTACTCAATGTTACATAATTTTTTACATAATTTTTTAACAAAGTGTCATTAATGTTTACAGGATATGGATGCGACAATGTATTTATTCCGAGAGAAATCATCTTTAGTCCATGAGAAGTTAGCTTGCGTCGGTTTCATGAACTGTATGTTTGGAATGCAACTCAAAAATGAATACCTAAAGTTTTTGAGCAACAAACGAAGCCACATTTGGTGTCGTACGATCAAGCTTATGGCAACGGTGAGTTACCTTCTCATGGGAAGACAAAGAAAAAATGGAGATCAGATTTCGACCGTACATATGTTCCGCTCTTTGTCAATGGTAATCACTGGATCTCCCTTTGCATTAACTTCATTTAGAGGACATTTGAAATCTTCGATTGTGCTGGTCACAACCACAGAAGAAACGTGGAACTATTCGCAATCGCCATCCCTCGAATTGTCAAAGAGATTCACACAAAATCAGATGGTAAGAATCTACTTCTATCTCCATATAATCTTGTTCATGTCTTGATGCCGCCTGGACTCAACAAATCACACTGTGATTCTGGAGTGTACGCGATCAAATACATTGAATGTCATTTTCTGGGTCTGCCCATATGGATATCTTGGACGATGAGAACATAAAACATGCGCGCCAAAGGATTGCACTTGATCTGGGGGAAGCAACATCTGATCCGGTGTTTGTTGATCGAATGGCAAACTATGAACCTCCACAGCTAGATTCCGATATGGTAGAGCTTGACTAGTTTCATATTCTTTTCTCTATTAATTTCTTTTGTTTCTTTATCCCACGGATGTAGTGAATTCAATTTTCTGATTTTTATGATTATGTTACTTTGGTGATTACTCTTAATTTAGTACTCATAAGTTTTAGTAACCATGATGGTTATGTTACAAGCGTGATTCGCCACACTCATTCACCACACTCATTCGCCACAAGCGTGTTAGCTCCAATTCTTACTCATGAGTTCAACACCAACACTTTAGAAAAACATAAACGTACTAGAGACAAATGAATATAAAAGATGACACAACGATGATTTAAAGTAAAAAGAAATGTTAAAAAATTTGAGAAAACTACAACCTAGTCGTCTTTAAAATATAAAAACATAGGTAATTTATTTCATAACTATAACAAATTGTCTTCTTGTTCCCAGCCTTCATAGTAGGAGCTCCATCCTAGAAACAAAAAAATATACAGTTAACTAAATGAAAATTAAATACAAAGTGACAATACATCATCTATATATTGTAGTATTGTAGAATACCTTATATTATATTGCTATATCACATGTCGATCTATTGTGTCCTTCTTGACCACAACGGCTGCACTTATACCTCTTTGACCCTTCTGATCCTTGTGACAATCGTATCTTGTCTTCAATTGTTTCATGTCTTCGTTTTCTTTGTCTACCAGGGCCTCTTCGTGTTTCGGGAGGGAGCACTTTTGTTTTTTTGACATTATCTGGGACACGCCATTCATCTTCAGGAACACCTATCGGATTAATGTTTTACGTGAATAACGAGCGCCATGCAGTAGTTGTATACACTTCATCAGCATATTCATATAGATCCTTTCCTATGGCAAAAGCTGCTTTTATGGCGTTGCGACATGGAAGTTTGCCTAAATCAAACTTCCCACATGAACATGTTCTTCTTTCCAAGTCAACGACGTAGCCAGAAGACTCACCTTTAACCTGAAATCTATATTTGGTAATCGGATAACCTTTGAGTGTTTTACCTTTATTTATCCTTCTATCAATTATCTTCTCCACTTCCACGGTAATGATTGTTCTGCTTAGCACTTAAGACTCCACGCTCATAAAACCATCGTGTCAACATTTCTCTGATGCTTTCTAACAAAGGAATTATTGGATACTCTCTAGGCGATTTCAATGCTGAATTTATCGATTCAGCAGGGTTGGTGGTTCTAATATCGTATCTATATCCAGGAAAATATTTTTTTACATCAGCATCCTGCAAATATTTTCCAATGGTCGGACTAATGTTGCAAATATGCGTGAATAAACTCTAAAATTCAGCAACCCTATACGATTTTGACGCTTTGGCAACCAAACCTACCAAACCTTTTCCATGGTAATATGTTATCACATTGTTCAGCAAGTGATGGATGCAAATACCATGTCTAGCCAATGGGTAAATTCTTTCAATTGTTTTACCAATCGACAAGTGTCTATCTGACACAAAAGATAAACCTTCCTCGTCTGCTATAACGAACTTAAGTTGCATTAGAAATCACTCCCATGAAAGATCATTTTCAGAATCAGCAATCCCAAATGCGATTGGATACAAATTAGAGTTACCATCTACGGCTGGAGCAACTAGTAGAACTCTTTTGTATTTACTCTTTAAAATCCGTACCGCCTTGTAGAATCCTCTTAATGATTGGCCAAAAGAAATAAATAGAGACTTGAATATACGGACCGCCTTGTAGAATCCTCTAATTGATTGGCCAAAAGAAATAAATAGAGACTTGAATCTATCATCAAAATCAGTTTCAAAATTCGTATACGTACCAAGATTAGCTTCTTGTAGCATATGCAAATATCTTGGTATTTTACCAAAACTTTTCTCAGGTACTCCTCTTACCTCGTTAACTGCATACTCACGAGACTCCCAAGCCTGGGAGTAAGATAGATCACATCCATACTCTGTACACATAATATTAACTATATCATTCGGTTTAGGCCCTTCTTTCACACCCTCATATCTATGCATAATGAGCTGTCCAATTGTTCTTGCTGAAGGTGTCCTAGAGACTTTGCTTTTCTTTGAAGGAGCACAATTATGTTTACCAACATACTTATTGATTCTGAAAAATGTAGGCCCATCTAAACACTCAGCACGAAGCCTCCATTTGCAATCGTCAGCTACGCAGCGTATACACCAATCGTCAGTTACGCAGCACGAAGCCTCCATTTGTGCGATGAAGTATAACTTTGTAGTCAAAGTTATACTTCATCGCACAAATTTCTAGAGTTGCTTGTAAAGCTTCCTTGCTTTTGAAATGTTTCCCTTTTTTTACCATTGAATCCACAAACGTTGACCCAACATCATCACCAGTTTCAACATCATAAGCAATTCTACCAATCAATTTATGCTCATTCACCAATATTGTTGCTTCTTCACGTACACTATGATCATCATCTCTTCCAATTGAATCACATGCCTCATTAGAATCGATATTCACCCTACTTTTTCATGGTCACCTCTATCTTTAAATGTCACACATCACGATATCGTACTATTTCTTTTAAAATAGTCAACAAAATTTTTCAGTTGCCTCTCATTCGTCATAAGAACAAGAGGAGAATCAAAACAGAGATCTGTAGGTAAATAGGTGAATTTCATATCAACCATAGTCTGTTCCACTGTGTAGTCTTCTGAAACCATCATCTTTAGCTCTTTAAGAGTTGTTGTGGATTGCAAGGTGACTAACTAGAATACAAAACAAGAATTCTAAGGTTTAAAGAATTCTAAGCTAACTAGAATACAACTTCTAATAATTGTAGACGTAATCAAAACAAGAATATTTGATTACCTTAATCTACGGATTTTTCAGCTTTTTCCTTTTTTTTGATGGTAATTCGATTTTGTTTCCTTTTTTTTTTAGGAAACTCGATTTGTTTTAAAGGAAATTCTATATTGCACAGAAATTAGTTTCTATTTTTTTGTAGAATATAAACAAAAACATAAGAACACCTTTTCTAACATTCAAAGAAATAGAGTAAAGTATAGAATACATATTCTAAATATCGTAGAAAATATATTTCTAAATTTCGTAGAACTTAAACTACTTCTAAAAAAGGTAGAACATGTAGATTGTATAGAATACATAATCTAAATATTGTAAAACATGTATAGTGCATGGAAAACATAATCTAAATATCGTAGAACATGTAGAGATTCTAGAATACGTATTCTATAATTCAGAATATGTATTCTTAAATTTTTAGATAAATTTTTATCGATCCAAAAAAGTAAAAAAAACAACATATTCTATAAATTATCATGGTTATCGTGGTTTCTTTATCAATGTTTCACAAGTTGTTCTTAATTTTGTTCAGAAAAATTGATTAAATCTAAATACAAAGGTATTTCCGGAATAGTTGACATTTAACCGTAGAATGCATGGATGGACAAATCTTCAATTATTTATCATTTATATCTAATTCCCCCTATTTACAATTAATAAAAGTTATATTGACAAAAAAGTACTTCTTGTGAAATCTATTCAATTAAACATCAAGTCTTAATTTAACAAACGTAAAATTTTAAAGTCCTAAGAGAGAACCTTGTTCTTGTTCTTGTGAAATGCAAAGTGGAACAACAACAACAAAAAAAATTCATTATTAGCTAGGCATATAGTAGTGTTCGTTAAAGGAGACTTTAGACGAAGACTTCACATCAAGACTTGGAAATAAGACTTCACTTTAAGATTTTAACACATTTAGTGACCTTTAACTTTTAAAATCTTAAGTACGAGAAACACTTATAAAAAATGCCATGAGCCAAAGAAATATGGCTAGTTTATCACATTAAGATGTGAAACTCATACATAAACTAGATACCTAATAAGTAAAGAAAAATGAATTCAAAATAATTATGCGATAAAAATATTTCAAACTTATACAACATGAAAAGCCATACGTAACACATGTACACTTATACTAAGATCATCATATGACACTTCTTGAAAGTAGTCTATCACCAGACTTCTCATATGAAGTTTTGTTGGAGACATCAAGGGTGAAGTCTGGTGAAGTCTCACAATAAATAATTACCAAAAATTCATAAAATTGATTTAAGAAAGAATATAACATATTGAGATGTGAAACTCATACATAAACACAACAATAACTAATACACAAGAAAAATATTAAAATCTCAAAAATACAATATAGATATGATACAAATACAATTTTAAAAAGTTAGTGCAAGCTAAGTCTCTAGACAAATTTCTTATGTGAAGTCTCAAGAATATAAGCTAAATACCTACTAAGTTAAGAAAAATGATTTAAAATTACCATGCGATAAAAATAGTTCAAACTGATACAACATCAAAAGTAAAACGTAAAACACATGCCAGGACAAGAAAATAAAAATAACTAATTACAAATAAGAAAATTTCATTTTTACTAAAATTATCATATGAGACTTCTCGGATGAAGTCTTCCACGAGACATCTCAGATGAATTCTGCTAAGCGATCCAAAGGAAACTTCACTAAAAGTCTGATAGGGGTCTAGTTTTGCAAATTACCAGAGTTGACTTTTTCAGGAGACTTTACAGACGAAGTCTCCTACACAGTGAGACTTCACCTTTGAAGTCTATACCAGTTTGGAGTTTGACCACAACTGACTTTTTTCATGAGACTTCATCTCGGAAGTCTATTACGTAATGAGACTTCCACAATGAAGTCTTTGTGCCTTCTTAGACTTCTCCAGCGAATTTTACCCATAAAGTAAGGTCTACTTTTGCAATTGACAATGTTTGACTTGTACATGAGACTTCATCTAAGAAGTCTTAGTAGAAAAATGTTACTTTTGCAATTGACAAAATTTTTAATTTTTTAATTACAGAGTTTCTGATGGGAACGGACTTCATCTAAGAAGTCTCCTCAATACTCAATGTTTCGAAATTTCAGTCAAATGCAAAAGTAAGCCCTTTTTCACATTGACTTCTCAGATGAAGTCTCGATAAAAGCTCTTTGTTTTGGTCAATTACAAAACTAACCCTCCTTTTTCAGAAACTTCACAAATGAAGTCTAAGTAAAAAGTCAAACTTACGTTCAATTGTTAAACTAACCTCTTGTATGCAGACTTCAAAAGTGAAGTCTCAACACCGGTTTTTTGTTTTCAAAAGAGAACTTGAGACTTTTATAGTGAAGTCCAAGAAGCAAAAATTCAATTGCAAAACTACCCCCGAGTTAACTATAGAGACTTCACCTAAGTCTCGCTTCTGGAAAATTGGTGAAAAGCAAGAAAACATTAGCAAGATTCGATTTCGGCCTTGTTTTTAGTTTCGTCGACGATCAAGAAGTGCTCACACCACCTATACCCAGGAAACTCTGGCGTTAATATGTACGAATCTTAGTAAATCGCAATGGATTGTGAATTTTGAAAACAAGATTTTAGAGCTTAATGGTTTAAATTGAAGAGGAGATCAACGAAAGTGGAGCTTTTAGCTCAATTATAAAGCTTTAAAATCTCTTAATTAGGTTGTTCGAAGCATTTAGGGCTCAATTTTTGTTGGAATTGGTGGTTGGGAACTATTGAAGACGATGGTATTTTCTACTTACATAAAAATCTTTGGGTTATTATGTTTCAAACCCAGCCATCAGACTTCACATGAGAAGTCTACGCTAGGTATTTCTGTGCAAAAAGAAAGAAGCTAGGAAGGGAATTGTAAGGCATTTTGAAAGAAGGAGGATGAGGGTTTTAGTTTTTGTATTTGACTTCAAATAAGAGTCTAGTTTAGCAAGAAAACCCATCCATTTTTTACTTTAAAATGGAGAAAGAAACAATATTATTCCATACCTAACATTTTATTATGGGCTAAACTAGACCCTTATTTTTGAAGTTAATGTCAAAACTAGACCCATAATCCCCATTCTTTCAAAATGCTTTAAAATACACTTCCCAAATTCTTTTTCACAAAAATACCTGGCGCATAATTTTTCTGTGAAGTCTGGTGGCGGGTTTGAATCTTAATAACCCAAAGATTCTCACGTAATACCAAAAATACCATTGTCTTCAATAGTTCCCTTCACCATTACCAAACAAAATTGAGCTCTAAATGCTTCAAACAACTGAATTAAGAGATGTTAAAACTCTAAAATTGAGCTAAAAACTCCATTTTTGTCGATCTCCTCTCTCATTTTCTCTCATATTCTCTCATTTTACCATCTCCTCTCTCTAAAATCTCGTTTTCAATATTTACCATCCATAAATCTTTCGATTTACTAAGATTCGTGCATAATAACGTCTGGGTATATTGGGTGTTGGTGGAGTGAGTAGTTCTTGGCCGTTTAAGAAGCTAAAAACAAGCTCAAACCGAATCTTGGTAATTTTTGCTTCATTTTCTCCGATTTTCTATAAGACAGACTTCAAGGGTGAAGTCTCAATAGTCAACTGGGGTTAGTTTTGCAATTGACTTTTTGCGTTTCAGACATCACGATGAAGTCATGATGAAGTCTTAAGTTCTCATTTGAAAACAAAAAAAACGGTGTTGAGACTTCACCTTCAAAGTCTGCAAAAGAGGGAGGTTAGTTTTGCAATTGACCGGAACGAAGACTTTTTATCGAGACTTCATCTGAGAAGTCTGCATGAAAAAGGGGTCAGTTTTGCATTTGACCGAAATTCCGAAACATTGACAATTGATAGACTTCTCGGATGAGTATACAACCATCAGAAACAGTAGAATCTAAAAATCAAAATTTTTGGTCAATTGCAAAAGTAACTCTTTTTCTAAACAGACTTCTCAAACGAAGTCTCATGTAAAAGTTAAACATGGTCAATTTCAACAAATGGAAGAGGAAAGGGCCGAAAACCGGAGAAGAGCCGAAGAGATGGAAGAAGAGCGGAGGGAAACAAAGAGGAAGCTTGAGGAGATGGACCGCTTTATGGCGGAGATGAGATGTGCCTACCCGAGAGACCCGACGAATCCGTAGAATTTTAGGTTTTTTTTTTCGTTTTCAGTTTAATTTTTGAATTGGAATATTTAAATTTGGTTTTTATGTTTTTGAATATTATTTAATTTCAGTTACGTATTTATTATATTCCTTAATATTTAAATAATTTTATTAATAAGAAAATTTATTTAAAATCAGAAAAAGAGAATTTTTAATTAATTTTTTATTCCGTATGTCGGTTTGCCGTCTGTTTGTTAGTCGTTTTCCCGTCGGTTTAACCGTCGATTATGTCCTGTTGGTTACATTCCATCGGTTTTCTCGTCGGTATTGTCCGTCGGTATACCCGTCTATTACACTCTGTCGGTTTTCTCGTTGGTATTGTCCGTCGGTATATCTGTCGGTTATGTCCTGTCGGTTTACACGTTGGTTATTTGTGACGGATGTTCTCGTTGGTATCGTCCCGTCAGTACGGTTACGTCCCGTCGGTGTACCCGTCGGTTATTTGCGATGATCATCCGTCACTAAATCTGTCGTAAATAATCGAGGGCATACCAACGATTTGACCGACCACCGTTTCCCGTCGAAAACCCGTCGGTTTATGACTTGTCGTTTTGCCGTCCATAATAACCGACGGAAAACAACGGTAACAAAAAACCGAGGACATAGGACCGAAGGACGTGTCTCGTCGGTTATGGCCTAAACTGATGGCTTACCTACAGTTTTGCCCATTGGTTATGGCATGTTTTCTTGTAGTGGATGAAATCTTCATTGTTTGCGGTGTGTAGAGAAAAATACCAACTGGAAAGACATCCAGAGAACGTGGGGCTTAAGGTACGTACTTTGCCAATTCGCTACTTAGGATTGCCACTTACTACCAAATCAATGTCCAGAACTGATTATGAGCCTTTGGTACAAAAAAATAAGATCAAGATTAACAAGCTCGACTACCAAACACTTATCCTACGCAGGTCGAGTGCAGTTGCTAAAATCGGTTATTGCTAGTATCACCAACTTTTGGTGCTATGTTTTTTGTTTACAGAAAAAATGTTTCAAGGATATTGAAAGCACGTGCTCGGCTTTCCTTTCGAGTGGATCGCCAAATACCTATTCTAAGCTAAAGTAGCATGGGAGGATGTGTGTGTACCTAAGTATGAGGGTAGTTTGGGAATCCAACGAATGCATGAAATGTCTCGTGTGTTTGGTCTAAGTCTTGTTTGGCCATTGCTTTCTAACAAAGAATTCCTATGGTTTGAGTGGACTAAGAGGTTTTTGATACGACAACGAACCATTTGGGATGTCAAATACTCTACTTTAGATTCTTGGCAATGGCAAAAGTTGTTAAAGCTAAGATCTCTTGCCTCTAGCTTCGTGCAAAGAGATATGGGTAATGGCCTTAACACATTCCTTTGGCTTGATTATTGGCTACGTGCAAATCATTTGATTGATATCGTTGGTGAACAAGGAATTTGCGAACTGGTGTAAAGCAATATGATGTGGTTGCCGATGTAGTTTCTGGGGATCTTGGAACCTGAGAAGAAGCGGCAATGCCACCATTGAAGCTATCAAGAATCAGATTACAGAGCATCCTGTACCAAGCAGAAATGATGAACAAGATGCACTACTTTGGCGTCATGGACGAGTTGACTTCCTAGTGTCTTTCTCAAGTACAACAACATGGGATCAATTGTGCACTCGAAAGAGGGAAGTAGCTTGGAATAAAGTGATTTGGTTTCCATAAGCAATTCATAGATTCACCTTCATCACTTGGCTAGCTATCAAAGACAAATTATCAACGGGAACTAGAACGATACAATGGGGATGTTTCCAACCATGTGTTCTCTGTGGAGAACCTGACGAATCACGTGACCATTTGATCTTCGGATGTCCGTATTCATTCACAGTTTGGCTGACATTTTCACGAGAGACTCCTCCAAACCGCACCTAATCCGGACCGGCAAGGGAACCTAAAGAGTATCTCGGACCAACAACAATCGAGAAATATTTGCTTCTAAGACTAGCTTTTCAAGCTACGATATACTATCTATGGAGGGAGCGCATTGAGAGGAAGCACAACAACAAATATAGAACACAAAAGTAACTAGAAGCAATGATCGAGAAAACAATCCGTTCACGAATCATCTCCCTAAGGTATTTTGAAAACAGAAAACTTCAAAACCTTCTTCAAGTATGGCTTCAGTGAAGACTCCCACCTTAGACATGCGTAAGTTAATGTCAACGTGTTAATGCTAATGTTAACGTTTTTAAAATATTTTTGTAAGAGCTAACTCATAAACTTTGTACTTGGATTGTTTATAAATAAATTTCATATTTCATCAAAAAAAAAAATTATACAAAAATTGTATCGGTGTTGACGGAAGCACATAAAATAAAGGGACCGAACTCAAAGTTCAGTGACTCCTCTTCAGTTGATAAAAATGGTGTATGAATTCTGCCTTAAGATTCATCGTATTGCCATTGACAAGTATGGCTCAATGTTCTTGCTCAAACTGGTTTAGAAGCTGCGAGCCATGAGATTATTATCTAAAATAATTGAAATGTTCTTTCGATAAACTAGATATGCGAATAAGCTGAAATCTACCATTTGGCTGAACTAAACTGGGTATGTATTTTAAGGTTTCCGTCTCTTTTCAATTTTCATTGTCTCCTTTACAAATCAATTTCATAGCCGACACTGAAATTATGGGAGCCACATACAAAATAAAAACGAGCCCTACAGTATAATTATATATTTAAGTTTCTAATTTTATTATGCAATCATTAAATTTATTTCAGTTATTTTAATTGATATTGTGCATCTTTTTTGAATTTTTGAGGTTCACAAAAATATTTAAATGTTTTTATTTAAATTTGATAGAGTCTACTTATATTTGTTCTCATTTATACTCTTATTAACCATACTTTATTTCACAAAAAAAAAATATTGGAACCATTAAATGGCCCCCACAAAAATGAGGCCTTAATCAAATGTTTTAAGTAATATCAAGATGACCCTCATCAACAATTATTAATATTAATAAAAAATTTGTTGACAAAAAAAATCAACAAATATTAATAAAAATATTATTACAACTAAATTAGATAACCTATTTTGATAATAACTACAGAATTATTATCATATAAATATTAATCTAATACATACATAACTACACTAGATAAAGTAAAGTATATCAGTGTTATACAATAAAAAACCACCTAAAAATATCAAATATTTTATTATCTGATAAATGTTTGGTTTTTAATATTAAATAACTCAGCAAAATATTATGCTATTTTATTTCCTTTTAAAAAAAAACCTATCAATGTTTAACTAATTTGGGAACAGTATAAGATATGAATATTTTCTTTTCAAACATAAAAATCATATATGTTTTTATCCAAGATGAAGATGTTCATGAGTTTAATTCTATTTTTATAATTTTTTACCAGTCCGTGCTTATCCAAATTGCGTAGAATAAATTAAGATCAAGTCGAAACAATTATTAAGATCAACTTAAATAAAGAATCTAATAACAACCAACCTAAATCATCATCATCTAACAATCAAATAATCCAAATCTAGCATTACCCATGATCCAACAAAAAACTACTCACTCAACATGGTGAAAAATAAAACAAAAGTGTATAAACATAAAGATAAAAAATATAGATGAAGAATCCTTCATTAAATTGACATAAAGAGATAAAGATAAATCCAATATATCAAAATGAGATTTTGGATTTAAATCCAACTCTAGAGAAGAAAACTTAGGTTTAGAAATGTCTAAAAATAGCTTAAATACAAAATGGGTTCGAACCAGGTAAAGCCAGAACAAACTGGGAACTGACCCGGTCAATATGGTTTGATGAAGGTCTGTAGCGGGCAGCAGTTACCCGTTTCATTTGGCCGTTATAACTTCTGGTCTTCAAGATAAGTTTTTGGATTAGCTTGTTTTATTTATTAAATTGATGTCTCCACTAATTAAATTGGCCATGACTTTTGCATTGTAGGTTCAATTGGATAGGAAATCACCATCATTGGAAAGCTAACTCGATTTTCCATAACTTACATGAGAGCTCTGAAGCTAAATCCCGATGAAAATTGACGCTCATAAAATTATCCGAGTCGATCTTTGAGTCACTTCAGACTAGTTATGGATCATCATTTTTATATTTTGCATCCAAATGTGTGTGCTCAATTAATTTAATCTGAAATGATTCAAAAGACACAAAAACACAAAGACACATAATGGCACTAAAGAATTTATAAAATGCAAAAATACTTAGTTGGACACTAAATACAACAAAACACATACAAAAACAGATACCAATGAAACACAATAAAATAGATATCAACTCCCCCGGACTTACCATTTGCTTTTTCTCAATAAAACAATCAAAAGAAATGCCAAGAGAAGAGGTTTGAAGGTGGGAACTCATATTCAAAAGAAAGCCACATTACACATTTGAATCCAATGTCCTTAGATAAAAGGTTCTACAAGAATTTGAGTAAGCATGCATTTTCAAGAAGAGACCTCAGTCACGCAAAAAATGTGGGTGGAAAATAACAAGGTTTGGGTGAACATGGGAATGGCCATTTGAGTTAACAAAGGATGGTAAAAAAGGAAAAGATAACCCAAATATTCATGTAATACCATGGTTAAGTATCTAGAGCCCTAAGTGAGAAGATTAGATTCAATTAAAGCCTATATTGGTAGAATTTGAATCAATTCAAAGCATGCATCAACGAAAAAATAAACTTTCAAGCGAAGAGATGGAAGTATGGATTTTCCAAATTTCCAAGGCGGTTCATGCATCATAATTTGATTAACAAGGAAGGGCATTGCATTCAAAAGCAACATGCTTCTCTACAAGGAAATTAAATTATTACTCCTAAATGCAAATAAAAATGCAATGCAACGACATAAAAGAAACTCAAACGAAGACTAAAAAACAAGAAAATTAAAGAGAACATAACATACTAACCTCTTAATCATTAGTGCCAAAAGTTTGGGAAAGAATTATACTAGGAGACATATATTTACCCATGTTGACACTAAGAACACATTTTCAAGAAAATCTAATATTGTAGTAGTATGATGCATCAAAGTGTTCATGATTAGTGGATGTTCAAAAAAAAAAAAAAAGAAGGTCAAGAGGGAAAATGAAATCTACCTCAGGTTTCATTCCACATCCCACAATTCTCAACAATTTGGCCACCATAATGAGATGATAGAAGTCTATCAATTTCTTCTAAAGCGGCCTCATTCTCTTCTTTTTGGCTTTTATACTCACTCACAAGGATGTAAACACAAAGGTCCATAGGTTTCATGTACCTAAAAGATCAGTGATCAATGACTATGACTCCTTTTCAGCTGGGACAAACGTGTCTAAATGTTGTCTTGAGATTCATCGTAACACCATTGACAAGTATAGCTCAATGTTCTTGCTTACTGGTTCAGAAGCTGCAAGCCATAATATTAGTATCTGAAATACTCAATACGTTCTCTCGATTAACTAGAGATGTGAATGAGCTGAAATCCACCATTGGGCTGAACTAAATCCTCCTACGAAATAAAATCGAGCCCTAGGATATGACTATATATTCAGTTTTTAATTTTTTATGCAATCTTATATTAATTTCAGTTATTGTAATTGATAGAGTGCATTGTTTTTTAATTATTGAAGTTCACACAAATATTTTAACCATCTTATTTAAATTCGATAGAGTCTACTTAAATTTGTTCTCATTGTTACTCTTGTTAACCATATTTTATTTCACAAAAAAAAAAATAGAACCATGGAATGGGCCCCACAAAAACTAAGGGCACAAACCAATGTTTGAAGTAGTTGTGCTCAATAAATTTATTTTAAACTAAATTAGATAGTAAATTTTGTAAAAATATAACAACAAAATTATTATAATATGAATATTAATCTAAAATATACATAAGTACACTAAATGAAGTAACCTAATCAGTGCAACATAATAAAACAATCAACTAAAATAATTAACTATTTTATTACCTTATAGATTTTATGTGTTCCATTATTTAATAACATAGCAAAATATTATTTTATCTTTTTTCCCTTTTATAATTTTTTTTAATATTCATTTAATTTGGGAACAAATTTTAAATATGAATTTTTTTTTACTTCAAACATAAAAATATAAATTTTTTTGTATGAGACCAAACGCTTTATGCTTGATAAAATTAAGTCTCAAAAAAGTTGAAGAAGATAAGAACTACAAATATATAAACACTAAATATTTGTATTCTCATGTATAAATATACTTACAATATAGCAGAAAACATTGTTCCTTCGCAACAAGCAAGTATTTAAGTATAACGGATTTGGAGATTTAAAAACCCGTCCAAACCAATAAAAATAAAATAGAAATACAATTTCATATAGTGCAATAACTATATATAGGCAAATAAACAAGTTTCAAAGTAAAGCAAAACTATAGTCATAAGAAGCGCAGTAACAAGCTTGATGAGCGTATGTATGGTCTCTAAGCTGTTGATTGAGCTTTGACGTACTAAAGCACACTAGCTTCGGACAAAGCTTCGATAAACTTTGTTTGTATGAGACCAAATTAACGCTTTATGCTTGATAAAATTAAGTCTCAAAAAAGTTGAAGAAGATAAGAACTACAAATATATAAACACTAACAATTTGTATTCTCATGTATAAGTATACTTTACAATATAGCACGAAACATTGTTCCTTCCCAACAAGCAAGTTCGTAAGTAAAAACGGATTTGGAGATTTAAAAACTCCTCCAAAACCAATAAAAATAAAATAGAAACACAATCTCAAATAGTACAATAACGATATATAGTCCTATAAACAAGTTCCAAAGTAAAGAAATACTATAGTCATACGAAGCGCATCAACAAGCTTGATGAGCGTATGTATGGGGTCTCTAAGCTGCTGATGGAGCTTAGACGTACTAAAGCGCACCGGCTTCGGACAAAACTTCGATAAACTGCTGAAAGGTTTGTTGCTTCTTGTGGCGTCTACAATAATTTTCTTGTAATCAAGAGACTCGTCATTGTAAATGTTCCACCATTTCTTGACTAGCAATTTAATTTCTTCTCTATCCATGTTCTCTTCTTCTCCAGTGAATCTAATACCAATACAACAACCAACTTTCAGAATATTCAAATTACCAGACTCTATGTTTCCTATGAACAAAGTAATATTAAAAAGGACAACATTATTCTTACGCGTATTGTAAATATCATGAGAGGAAAATATTGTAAGAACTCATCCAACAAAATCATGGTCAGTTTTAAATATATCGGTTACAAAAATATATTATATGTTCAAGATATGTGAATAAAATGATAGTTTTACAAATTATTTGTTAAAACAAATTTTTTAATATGAATTTTTAAAAATTCTGATTTAATAATTGCAACATATAGTTTTGTAACTTGTTAACTTCACTTGCTACTATTCAAAGATTATCTAATATATATATATGTAACATATGTATTGAGTATATATAAATTTTAGTGTAAAAATATAAATATATGAAGTATGGTAGAAATTACCTCCAACGCTTAGAACCAGCAGCACAATAGTGACAACTTTGACGTGGTCAAACACTATAATCTCTGGATGACTCCAAAGCATTGGTAAGACCAAGTTGTAAACTGATGGTATTGGCCTATATATGTACTTTAGCCCATATATGTCCCTAAAGTACATATATGTACTCATATTGCTTTATATGATTTTCAATCATATAATAAGTTGATAATTTTGCGTGAAATATAGAACTTTGTCCCAATAAAATAAAAAATGATGTCAATTAAGCTTACATAACAATTTCAAAAGAAATACATTTGGAGACAAAAATGTTGCAAAAAAATGGTAATAAATGAATATAAGTTAAAATATTACTTCGAGTATTTTAAAATTATTTTTGGGAGCAACAAATCATTTTTAGATTTATCACCTTTCAAAATTTTATTAAATCATATTCAACTATACATTTCTTGTTCTTATCTTTAGTCAATCGTATTTTCCATAACTGCTCATATTCCTTTTCTCACCAAAGCTTCTAGTCATCCCCTTTATCTCAAATATTCTTGTTACCTTTTGTTGACACCATCTTGTTTGTATATAAGCACACTATTTGCTCATATTTTCTACAATTTACCAACAACAAACTATTGTATTTACGCTCAAAAATTTATTCTATTTCTCTTAAATGTTTTGAGTTTCTCATGAAATTAAGGGTAACTATTAGCCTTTCTCTATACTGGTTTATAGTCATTGTCTCAGTTGTTTTCTTTCACTATATAAAGAAAATGTCAGATTTAGGTATTCGATCTAAATACTTTTCAGCTTCATAGAAAAATAACTTTAATAGCCGAATATGATATCAATTTATCAACGTCGGTTGGGGAAATATCGGCAAGTTCATGACCATGAATGTGTTGATCTTTTCCCAACCGAGGTTGATAGATTAATATCATATTCAGCTAAGAAGATTATGTGTTTTAGTTTAGAGATGGGTCCTAGGGAACAACTTGATACGAGTATCGACGAGGCATCTCTTGGAGATGAGACCCTGAGGGTTTTAAATGTTCTGTTTGCAGGGTGGGAGGGGAATGATTTTAACATCATGGGAAATGAATGGGTGAACGTTGATCCATAAGTCCAAAACCTTGTGATGAGACACATTTAATCAAAACGGATCATTAGAAAGGATGGAAGACCAAGAAAGGTTTTGGTTTTGGTTTCTTTGTGGAAAATTTATCTGGACTAACAAAGAGATTACAATAAAGAGAGAATATATACAAGAAGAATGTGTCTAAAGTAGCTATTCAAGGAGAATGATGAGCAAGGTTATATTATAAATCTCATTAACAAATCAATAAGAAATAAACGAGATTTTATTGGTTGTGTAAATCAGTGTTCACAAAGTAATATTCTCAAAATGAAACAGATGAAGAAATATTAAATTACCACATTGTAAATATATGTTACAACATATCAGGAAACATTGTTCCTTCTTAACAAGCTAGTATTGTAACTACCACCGCGATAACATCCAATTATATTAATATTACCAAAATAAAAATAAAAATGCCGCTATAAAGGTTGTATAGTTAATTAAACATAATATAATTTTGTTAATGATGACCAATGACGTTACATATAACTAATATTTCCACCGCCATAGCATCAAATCCAATATAAGAACCAAAATAGAAATGCCCCAAAACGTTTTAATAGTTGTTAACTCCTATTTTTACAACTTTTTAATGGTTTTTTAATAACAAATCCTACGTCTTTTCATAGAGAACGGAATGTTTTAGTATGCTTTCAGTGTTTTACAAGAAAATGGGACTAAATGAAGTAATCAAGAGAGAAGGGCTTAAAGTGGGCTTGAAAGCTTCTAAAAAAGAAATATTCCGATGATGCCAACCGATCGGTTGTACGTGTGCACCGATCGGTTGGGAAGACTGCCGGAACCAATTGGTTGTGATGTGCATTGATCGGTTGCCGACATATTTTAGAATATTCTAGGGTGTTCTTAGCACTACAAATAGAGGGCTCAACCCCCCCCCCCTATAATCATCCTGCTCTAAACGCAAAAACACTCAAGAGATCACTGTAAATATTTAGTGTTTTATTTTAGCTTTTTGTAGTTTTATTTTGCAATACAATTATGTTTTACTTTATTTTTTGCAATTATGCTTAAGTAATTCTCTGTTAGGTTATTAGGGTACTAATAACATAGATGATGTCTTTAGATAGATCTAATATGATGTAATATGTGAGACTGTGATCTGCGCAACGGCAGTTGGTAGAGATATCAAAATCTAGTCTAGGTGAGCAAGGTACCTCTGCACAACAAAATTTGGTGGAAACAAAGGATGGTAAAAAGGGAAAAGATAACCCAAATATTCATGTAATACCATGGTTAAGTATATAGAGCCCTAAGTGAGAAGATTAGATTCAATTAAAGCCTATATTGATAGAGTTTGAATCAAGTCAAAGCATGCATCAACCAAAAAATAAACTTTCAAGCAAAGAGATGGAAGTATGGATTTTCCAAATTTCCAAGGCGGTTCATGCATCATAATTTGATTAACAAGGGCATTGCATGCAAAAGCAACATGCTTCTCTACAATGAAATTAAATTATTACTCCTAAATACAAATACAAATGCAATGCAACGACATAAAACAAACTCAAACAAAGACTTAAAAACAAGAAAACTAAAGAGAAAACATAACATAGTGACCTTTTAATCATTAGTTCCAAAAGTTTGGGAAAGAGGACCAATTGTCCTCCTTCAACATGGGCGAGCAAAAGAGTATGCTATGAGACATATATTTACCCATGTTGACACTATGAACACATTTTGAAGAAAATCAAATCTTGAAGTAGCATGATGATCAAAGTGTTCACGATTAGTGGATGTTCAAGAAAAAAAAAAGAAGGTCAAGAGGGAAAATGAAATCTTCCTTAAGTTTGATCTCCTCAATGCCTTCTTGTGATGTTTTCATTCCACATTCCACCATTCCCAACAATTTGGCCACCATAATGAGAGGATAGAAGTCTATCAATCCCCTCTAAAGCGGCCTCGTTCTCTTCTTTTTGGCTTTTACCATCACTCACAAGGATGTAAGCACAAAGTTCCATAGGTTACATGTACCTAAAGATCAATGATCAAGACTATGATTCCTATTCAGCTGGGACAAACATGTCTGAATGTTGTCTCGAGATTCATCATATCACCATTAACAAGTATAGCTCAATGTTCTTGCCTAAACTGGTTTAGAAGCTTCAAGCTGGAATCCACCATTTGGGTGAACTAAATTCACCTACGAAATAAAATCCAGCCCTAGGATATAACTATATATTTAGTTTTTAATTTTTTATGCATCTTATATTAATTTCAGTTATATTAATTGATAGAGTACTGCATTTGTTTTTAATTATTGAAGTTCACACAAATATTTTAACCATTTTATTTAAATTTGATAGAGTCTACTTAAATTTGTTCTCATTGTTACTCTTATTAACCATATTTTATTTCACAAAAAAATGAAATACCCCCACAAAAACTAAGGGCACAAACCAATGTTTGAAGTAGTTATGCTCAATAAATACACTTTAAACTAAATTAGATAGTAAATTTTGTAAAAATATAACTACAGAATTATTATAATATGAATATTAATCTAATATATGCATAGGGATATATAATGAATGACCCAACCCAACCCATAATGGGTCAAATGGGTTAGTGAGTCAAATGGATTGATGGGTCAAATGGGTTGAGTTGAAATGGGTTGGGTTGAAATGGGTTGGGTTGAAATGAGTTAACGAGTCAAATTGGGTTATCTATTACCCAATAGTTTTTTTATAAACATTTTATCACCATCTTCAAACATATAAAGTATGGATTCATATATGTTTGGCGAGAAAATTATGTAACTAAGATTTTATATCAAACGTGAATTCGAAATTTTGATATAATGTTTGATATATCTTACGTTTGATATTAAAGTAAGGGTATTTTTGTTTTTATATCAAAATAAGCCTTAATGCTCGGGAAAATTGGCCTATATATGTACTTTAGCCCATATATGTCCCTAAAGTACATATATGTACTCATATTGCTTTATATAATTTTCAATCGTATAATAAGTTGATAATTTTGCGTGAAATATAGAACCTTGTCCCAATAAAATAAAAAATGATGTCAATTAAGCTTACATAACAATTTCAAAAGAAATACATTTGGAGACAAAAATGTTGCAAAAAAATGGTAATAAATGAATATAAGTTAAAATGTTACTTCTAGTATTTTAAAATTATTTTTGGGAGCAACCAATCATTTTTAGATTTATTACCCTTAAAAATTTTATTGAATCATATTCAACTATACATGTCTTGTTCTTATCTTTAGTCAATCGTATTTTCCATAACTGCTCATATTCCTTTTCTCACCGGAGATACTAGTCATCCCTCTCTCTCAAATATTTTTGTTACCTTTTGTTGACACCATCTTGTTTGTGTATAAACACACTATTTTCTCATATTTTCTTCAATCTCCCAACAACAAAGTTGTGTATTTAAAAGCTTAAAAATTTCTTCGATTTTCTCTTAAATTCTTTGTGTTTCTCATGAAATGAAGGGTAACTATTAGCCTTTCTCTATACTAGTTTATATTTTTTGCCTCAGTTGTTTTCTTTTCCTAGATAAAGAGAATGTCATATATAGGTATTAGATCTAAATACTTTTCAGCTTCATAGAAAAATACCTTAGTAGCCGAATATGATATTAATCTATCAACTTCGGTTGGGGAAATATCGGCAAGTTAGATGTTTCAACTCCAACATGGTCGTGAACTTGCTGATATTTCCCCTACCGAGGTTGATAAATTAATATCATATTCAGCTAAGAAGATTATGTGTTTGAGTTTAGAGATGGGTCCTAGGGAATAGCTTTATACGAGTGTCGACGAGGCATCTCTTGTAGATGAGATCTTGATGGTTTTGAATGTTTCCGTTTTCAGGGTGGGGCGGGAATGATTTTAACGTTATGGGAAATGAATGGATCAATGTTGATCCAAAAGTCCAAAAACCTTGTGATGAGTTACATTTAACCACAACGGATCATTACAAAGGAAGACCAAGAAAGGTTTTGGTTCTGGTTTCTTTATGGAGAATTTATCTGGACTAATAAAGAGATTTATAATAAAGAGAGAGTAGTTACAAGAAGAATGTGTCTGAAGTACTATTCAAGTTGATATTAGAAATCTAATTAACAAATCAATAAGAAATAAATGTGATTCTAAGGGTTATGTAAATCAGTATTCACAAAGTATTATTCTCAAACTGCAACATATGAAGAAATATTAAATTACCATTTATAGTAAATATACTTAACAACATATCAGGAAACTTTGTTCCTTCTCAACAAGCTAGTATCGTAAGTACCACCGCCATAATATCCAATTATATTAATATTACAAAAGTAAAATAAAAAATGCCCCTATAAAAGTTGTATAGTTAATTAGAAATAATATTATTTTGTTAATGATGACCAATGACGTTACGTATAAGTAATATTTCCACCACCGTAGCATCGAATCCAATATAAGAACCATAATAGAAATCCCTCAAAAAGTTTTATGGTAGAAGATGCAAGAACCTATAATTATGATTTTGATAAAACCGATAAGTATAACTCCCAATTTTCTATATTAAGATGTATTAACTAACATAATAGAGAGAATTAAGCTTGGATTTGAGAGCATTTATTTAAATTCATATGTTTGCAAAAAAATTTCATTAATACAGGGAACAAAATATATACAAAATTATATCGGCGTTGACAGAAGCACATAATTATCAAGGGCCCGAACTCAAATTCCAATGACTCCTCTTCAGTTGATACAAATCATGAAAGAATTCTGCCTTAAGATTCATCGTATCGCCATTGACAAGTATGACTCAATGTTCTTGCTCAAACTGGTTTAGATGCTGCAAGCCATGAGATTATTATCTGAAATAATCGAAGTGTTCTTTCGATAAACTAGAGATGCAAATAACCTGAAATCTACCGTTGCTGAACTAAACTGAGTATGCAATTTAGGGTTTCCGTCTTCTTTCATTGTCTCCTTTACAAATCAATTTTCATAGCCGACACCGAAAATATGGGAGCCACATACAAAATAAAAACAAACCCTACAATATAATTATACTAGATTAGGCCCCGCGTATACGCGGGATTATAATTTAATATTTTAAAATTTATGAAAAACATATGAATAGAAAATCTGAAAAATAGAATTAAATCACCCGTAAAAATAATTATATAGTAAAATATTGAAAACGTCTATACGAAATCATTCACCAATATAAAATCTAACAAAGTTACAATTAATTTTTTATTTTGATTGTATATAGGCTGATTTATTTCTATTTGAATCATATTTATTTATTTTTAATCATATTAAATTTGTTTTTCAAATCGAGATAAAAAATATTTAATGTTGTCATTCTGAATTTATTTGCTCAATATCTTTTAGAAGATAGACATTTTCTGAAAAGTATAAGAAAAATCAACCAAAATTAGAGGAAATATATTTTTTTTTATAAAAATATATAAATCAACTATTTTTACGACAATCTCATAATAATAAATTAAAATAATTTTTTCTTAAGAGTAAAATAAAAACAAACCAAAATTAGAAGAACAATTAATAATCATAAAATATATAAATATATTTTTTAAGACTAACTCATAATAATAAATTAAAATATTTTAAAAAAAATAAAAGGAATAAAAATTTTACCAATAGAATGAAGTTGAAGGTATGATGGTTTTGAAGAAAAATGTTTTGTTTGTTGAAAAAACATAAAACTACTTATTTCTTTATATAGAGTTCAATATTTACAATTTTTTTTTAGGATTAGAAATTTTCTTAATTATGGAAGTTAATTATTTGTATAATTTACTTTATAGAATAAGATTAGTAATTTGTATAATTTCCTTATAGAATTTCTATTTCCTGAAAAATGGTAGTTAATTATTTTTTTTGTATAGTTTCTTTATACTAATTTTTGACATTTTTTCAACTTTGACACGTGTCGAAATCTTGAATTTAATAACATGACACGTGTCACCATCCTATGAGTTACTAACTTTTGAAAACCCTCTTTTATATAATAAGATATTTAACTCTCTAATTATATTTTGATATCTTTATAGTAATTTCAATTATTTTAATTGATATAGTGCATTTTTTAATTGTTGAGGTTCACAAAAATATTTAACTACTTTTATTTAAATTTGATAGAGTCTACTTATATGTGTTCTCATTTTTATTCTTATTAACCATATTTTATTTCACAAAAAAAAAAAAACATTCGAACCATGAAATGGCCCTACAAAAACGGGGCCACAAGCCAATGTTTTAGATAGTATCAAGATGACTTTCATCAACAAATATTAATGTTAATAAAAAAGTTGTTGACAAAAAAAAAAATATTAATAAAAATATATTGGGTTAATGAACAAACTGGGTACTGACGTGGTCAAGTTGGGTTAATGAAGGTCTGTAGCGGACAGCAATTACCTGTTACATTCGGCTTTTTATAACCTCTGGTCTTGAAGAGAAGTTTTTGGATTAGCTTGTTTTACACATCAGATTGATATGCCTCCACTAAATCGGCCATGACTTTTGCACTGGAAATCATGGCATGAAATCATCACCATTGGAAAGCTAACTTGATTTTCTATAATTTAAATGAAGAGCTCTAAAGCTTAATCCCAATGAAAATTGACGCTCATGGAAATCATTCTAGTCAATCTTTCAAGAACTCGGACTGGTTCCGGATCTTCATTTTTATTCTTTGCATTCAAATGTGTGTCCTCAATTAATTTAAACTGAAATGATTCAAAACACACAAAAATACAAAGAGACACAATGACAATAAAGAACTTATAAAATACAAAAATTCTTAGTTGGACACTTAATACAACAAAACACAAAGAAAATACCAATGAAATACAATAAAATGGATATTAACAACCATGGTGAAGCGGTAAAATGAAATTTATCAACTCACCCGGACTTGCATTTTACTTTTTCTCAAGCAAACAATCAAAATAAATGCCAAGAGAAGAGGTTTGAAGGTGGGAATTGATGAGGACATCGAAATTAGCTCAATCGAAGCTAAAGAAGAGATCATCAATATTCCCACTATGAGTCAAACGCCAAGGACTAGATCAGGCACAAAGAAACTAAGGGAAGAGTTTAACAAGTCTGTAGAGAATCTCATCTCCAGCATAGAGCTTGAAGATCACCAAGAAGCTAAGATTACCAAGGAAATGCAAGAAGAGGCTCAAGAGCAAATCTGTCCAGAAACAATTTCCTACATAACCATCATGATCAATGCCAGTTTTGTGAATCTGTCAATTCAACCCTCTAGGAACATTTCAGAAACTTCCTACAACACCAACTTGATCAATGCTAGTATTGTGAATCTATCAATTCAGATTACCAAGGAAATGCAAGAAGAGGCTCAAGAGCAAATCTGTCCAGAAACAGTTTCCTACATAACCATCATGATCAATGCCAGTTTTGTGAATCTGTCAATTCAACCCTCTCGGAACATTTCAGAAACTTCCTACAACACCAACTTGATCAAAGCTAGTATTGTGAATCTATCAATTCAGATTACCAAGGAAATGCAAGAAGAGGCTCAAGAGCAAATCTGTCCAGAAACAGTTTCCTACAACACCAACATGATCAATGCCAGTTTTGTGAATTGATCAAGACCAACTTGATCAATGCTAGTATTGTTACAATGATAGTTTCTCTCTCTTGACCAAATAGGGAATTTCTTATGAAAAGTTTAGTAATCTCGAGGAGCTGAATAGCAAATTACAATGATAGTTTCTCTCTCTTTTATAGATCGAAACTATTGAGTTCTCTATTGTTAAGCTAGTCTAGGGGTTTTCGAGTTAATTGTAGATCCCTCTTCAGATAGCCGAAGTTGATTATCAGAGGATAAGGATTGTTTACAATATTTTCGATGGAAAATATTGTTAAGTTGCCGTAAATCTCGGAGGAGATAGAGAAAAATCGACTACGAATCTAGATATTCTATTTTCTTTAAGATTGTCGAACTATTATTTTGTTCTTTCGGAGGTCGGCTTTAGGTCCAGTGGACTTTGTGCTGAATGGACCATTTTTGAGAAATCCATTTTTAATCAAATCATAACTGGTTTATTCCGGTTAGAGGGGATTGTGTTAAATCCATCCTTTACAAGAAGTCCCCCAGTTCAGCGAGGAGGCATGAAGAGATCAGTGAATTTGAAGTAAGTTTAGCTCGGAATGATCCAAGCATGATTCATCGAATTGAAGTAGATCGTCGATGTGCGATTTTTTTTTTAATTTTGAATTTCTGAAAACCCTAATTTAGCGTGATCGGTTTCCTTTTCTTATAGGAACGAATCCTGATTCTTCCAGTTTTTATTTAAACATGAGTTTCATGGCCACGAATTCGAGGCGCGTGATGCCCCTAAATTCGAAAAGCTAGTCCGTTGCAAACTTTGTTTTGTGACGTCGGGTGAATATCTAGAGCACGTGAGAATCGTACGCACGAGAGTTCGAATCTACGGGTCGGCGAACAGTCTTATTAGGTCAAAAATCAAGGGATAATTTTTATCTTCTTCAAAAATCTTACTATGCGGATTTCGCCATTGTTTTTCGAACTCTCTGAAGCCGAAGTAGCGGAGGTATTTTTCTTCTACCCAATCCCTGCTTTAGTTTCTTACTTAGATTCCTTTTTCTCGAACCCCTTGTCATCCGTTGAATCTGCCTGGATACTTTCAGAATCAGAAAAACCAAGGAATCTATCCCCTTGAATTCTCCGTGTACGTCGTCTGACCATGAGCATGTCCCACTGGTCCGCAAAAACGATAGAGGTCGACGGATTGAGAAGTGGGATGAAGCTTCGTCTGCACCTGCCTACTCTCAATTGGGCATCGATGTTGCTTTTACTGATTTTTACCTTCTCGCGACGACTCCCAGAAAGAATGAGCATGCTCCTGTCTTGGCCGTTCCTAAGTCGCGACGGCTGAAATCTCTAATGTTCTTGGCTGCTCTGCGGAACTTGGAGGCGAGGTCCCAAAGAAGTTCCCAATGCAAAATCTGGTTTGCCATGCCGTCTATTTTGACTGATTACTGCAGTAGTCGAAAAATAAAGATTAGCCATCTTATGGCTGCTTCAATTTGTAAATATTTTGAGGCCGCCTCATCTTTCAAGAGTAACTCGCGGTAGAGAACTACATTCTATACGAGCATGTGCAGTGAATGTAATATCTTGACGAGTCCTTTGATAGCAAGATTAATGACTGGCACAAGCATTATTTATATGTTCGAGTTGACGACGCCTTATTGTAGATTCCATTTTCTGGACGGAGAAGATCATGCAAATGGCTCTCCAAGTAGACTCCTGTTGATTGCCACGTTATTTCCTCTCTAACTGTTTGCTAATTCGCTTGCTTTTCTTAATTTCAGATTGCTCTCTTCTAGCTCGTGAGCCGATGATGCAGACGCTCAAGATCATCGCGAAAATTCGGCTGTTGCTTAGGCAAGGTTGGGAGGATATCGATCGAGAGCGAGTTGAGTCTGCAAATTAGAGGATGGGAAAAATCAATTTAGACTTTATGAGCTTTTTGGATGAGATGGACGAGATTCCCCTCGCTATTGAGACGCATACACCTGATTCAGAGATCCTGATGCGGGCTATAGCTGGGGTTGAATCAGGAGCCCCTCAACTGACTGAAGCTGCTGATGATGTGGCCACAGAGGAAGCACAGAAGAGGATAGAGGAGACGGAGTATTCGAGGCGATCTAAAGATGAAAAGAGATCGTCAACTAAGGACGCTCCTTCCTCGAGAGCAATTGTTTCCCCTCGAAGATTGTCATCTAAGTCTGGGCATCTTTCTCCTAAAGCCACTGACCTTCAGTTGATCCTGCCTCTAAAAGAAGCCGCGCTTCTAGGGATTGACCCGTCTTCTTGATGACTTTGAGTTTAAGCATGCTGGAAAAATCCCTTTAGTGAACGACGAACTCGCTTGTGCCAAGTTGTTTCGCCGAGTGAGGCACAATCTTAAATCGATTTCGGTGATAAAAGAGCTCGAGTTCAGTGATGACTATGATGAGGCTGCTCGAGCTCAGATCCAGGTAATTTTGAGGCGAATTTTTGCCTCTCTCTTTTTTGTTTTTTTACTATCCATTTAGTTTCAATTTCTGTTTTTTTTTTGATGATTTGCCTTCTTTTTCTTCCTCTCTCTCAGGCGATTGGCATGTCGAACTCAGTTGTTGCTAAGTATGATCGTCATGTCAAGTTGATGAAGAAGTCGGCCGGGTCTTCCAAAGGGGGAGATATCGTTCTGAAAAAGGCCTTGGCCATAGAGAAGGAGGCGCGTGTGCGGGTGGAGTTTCTGGAGAAGCTGCTCAGATAGAACTTTGCTAAGACCGAGGAAAGAGGCAAGAAGCTTAGGTCGCTCGAGGAGAAGGAAACGCCCTGGATCTAGGAGAAAGAGAATCTGAATGCACAGGTGTACGAGCTCACGCGGGAGTTAGAATGTTCTCGCCAATCTTGTTTAGATGCGCTGAGGAGCGTCTCACGAGATGCTCAAGAACGCTTGGCTAAAATGATGCGTTATCTGGACGAGCAAGAATAGGTGGTCGAGCCGAAAAAGGAACGGGACGATCGTTCTAAAAGCACCCGAGAACCTGTAGAGCGACTCCGGACCAGAGGTTTGAAAATGGATGGGTTGTTCATGGCCGGTCTAAGAGCTAAGGAGGCGGATACGAAAGCTGCAATTGACGATCTCGAAATGACAACTCTTCCGCGGGCGATGAACCCAGCTTGAGAGCTTAGCCCGATGGGACACAAGGCCTAGCGACCGACGATGATGTCTTAGCTCAAGCTTCTTGATTTTCCTTTGTTGTTGTCATTTCTTTTTCCTTTTTGTTGAATTGGGACCCCTCTAGGATTTCGTAGTAACTTTTTATTTTGTGGGCTTTCGGTCCGTTATATGGACTTTTTTTTTAAATTTGATTCCTATCACTTAGTTGGTCTTGTTTGGCAAGTGGGCACTTAGTTGGGACTTAGTGATTCGGAGTGTAAAGTGCAAGACGTCTCCTTGCTTATCTTCTGACACTTCAATGCATATTTATTTTAAAGAGCATGTCCTCTGTACGTACTGGAACAAGTTCCAATTCGTAAAATTAGGTGCAAGGTCGGACCTCGGCTTATTCTATGGTCGTTAGCTAAGTCGAATGCGAATGTGTGAATACTGTGCTCTGCATAGATTTGTTCGTATGAGCTTTAGAGCTAAGTTTGACAGGTGGGACGACTTTTTACCTTCAAACAAAGAGGGTGGATTATTTCGCCACTGCTTCCATGTGAAATGCGTTAAATTGATCAACTGGCCCGAAAGTCGATGTGAGTAAATTCTGCCTCGAAAATTTTGGATTGTCTAAAGGTCCGTTTGAACCGATTTGGTAGGTCGGTAGGACGATAGGTCGAGACAATAGAATCTATAATGTAAGAAAGGGGGTTTTTTATTTTGACGAGCTTTAAGCTAAACCTGTGTTGGTTTTAACATGTAGATCGATGAAGTTACTCAATTTTATTTTAAATATTACATTCATTTAGAGTTACCTAGATACCCTTGAGAAGGATCAAGCCGCTTGTGGTTTTATGTACATCGAAGTGATGAACTCGTAGAGCTAGTTTTTGTTTTTTTTTTTTCGTGTGCATGCGCTGCCTGAGTGTTCTACTGATAGAATTTATTCAAGTTGATTGAGTTCCAAGCCCTGGGCACCTCCTTGTCAAATTTGTTGAACTTGTCCACCAGGCAGTATACTCCTGGTTTTGCGAATCTTTTTGATATGTAGAGGTCCTTCCCAATTAGATCTGTATTCATTTTTCTTCTGTCTGTCTTTTGAGTTTATGAAAACCTTCCTTAGCACTAGGTCGCTTACCTCGAAGTGTATGTTTTACACCTTTTTGTTGTAGTACTTGGGGGCTTAGTTTTGGTAGTGCTGCATTCGCATGATTACTTTGCATCATACCTCTTCTAGGTCGTCAATCCGATCTTCGAGTATAATGTTGATCATGGCTTGCTTGCCCATTTCGTTGTGGGTATCTCGGCTTGCTTGCTTATTTCCTTGTGGGTATCTCGGCGTCGAGTAACTTAAATAGATATGCGATTTCCCAAATTCTCAAAACTGACATGAGATGTACGAGGAGCCGTTGTCTGTGATGATCTCATATGGAAGTCCATGGCGACATATGATTTTTTCCATACAAAGATCTGCGTTGTCATGGAGTTTATCGTTGGCCCTATTAGGGCATTCTGGCTCGACAGAGCATTCTGGTTTCTGAAGAAGAAGCGGGGTCCTAAAAAAGAGCATCTGGCTCTAGTGGACATTCTGGCTTATGAATAAGCATCTAGCTTTACCGAGCATCTGATTCATGAAGGGGTATTATGGCTTATGCAGAAGCATCTGGCTCGATGAAGCATCTGGTCCTTGATGGGGAATTCTGAATTTTGCTGAATCATCTAACTCGATGGAGCATCTGGTCCCAGATAAGACACTCTGGCTTCTGAAGAAGCATCTGGCTCAACGGAGCATTTGGTCCCGGATTGGGCAGTATGGGTATCTAAAAAAGCATTTGACTCGACCGAGTATCTGGTCCCCGATGGGGCATTCTGGCTTCATACGAAACAATTTGGCTAGATCGAACATCTGGTACCTGATGGGGCATTCCACCTTCTAAAGAAGCATCTTGCTCGAAGGAGCATCTTGTCCATGATGGGGCATTCTGGCATCCAAAGAAGTATTTGGCTCAACAAAACATCTGGTACCTGATGGGGCATCTGAAGCAAAGGAGAAGTTTGGTACATGTATCTGCTACAATCTTTGGTTGGTGATATATCATGGTTTTTACCCGTTTTTAGCCATGATATAAGTCTTGTTTCCAAAGTCCTTCTAGTGTTTTTGTAGTCTTTTTGAGTCTTTTCAGGTTTTAGCACGTCTGGAGCATTTAGGCATCCTCTGAATAATTTCCCACCGTTGGATTGAGCTCAAATTTGGATACAAGACAGATCTTTGGATTAGCTTTCATTTGGAAGTGGTTTGAGGCCATTCTAACGGTGCGATCAAAAGTTATGCTAGTTTTTGTGAAGACAGTCCAGTCTGACGAGCACAGAGTCCTGGTATCGACCGACACCAACCCAGTATCGATCGACACCGACTGCAGGAAAAGAAAACACGCGATTTTACAAGTTTGAAGAGTCTACAACTTGGCCCAGAAGATTCTATTATTTACAATAAGCCCAGAACGTGTTTTAGCATTATATTGAGGGTTTTTAGCCACTTTGAGAGGGAGCTTTTATCATTATTCTGAATACTTTGAGAGAGATTGGTTCCGGGTTTTTGTGGGAGACAATTCTGAACCCTTGTTTACTCTTGATTTATTCTATGCAATTCTATTCAATTATGATTTCTGTATCATTGATCATGTCTGAGTAGATTCCTTGTTAGGTTTAGGGTTATTCAAAGGTGTTTGATGAATTGTTAGGTTGATCTGAATTGATAGGAGAGATTCAATAGAGTTCTTCATCTAGACTTGTGATTACTGCTGATTCTAGCTTCATGACCTAGAATCTGATCTTAGGTTGTTTGATTGGCACGCGTTCTTAGTCTCTCCCAGAGTTCAACGACCAGGAGGCAACTGCTTTAAGCCAGTAAGCTGCATCCCCACCAAAAAGGTATGGGAAAAGCTTACAAGAAGGGAATATAGAGACACTCCATTGGTACTTGATGCTAGTGACCAAGTCCTCAAACCTCTCAATGTGATCATGGGGTGTTCATGAGGAAGACCATGAAAGAGATGCTGACCCACAAGAGTGAAGTATGCGGGTTTCAGCTCAAAGTCATTCTCTGAAACGCAGGAACACGAATCGCTGGTCGATTGACATACGAAACTGATCAGGCCTGTTGTACTCACCAATTGTCTTAGCACGATTAACTAGCAGCGTCCCAACATTCACAACAGCTGGAGGGACAATGATGTTTTCCATCTCCATCAAGTCTTTGTCCCCTCTCATTGTAACAATTGACCCTCATGGTCTCTCAAGCTCCAGCATCATCACGAACCAAAATCAGTGGATTGTTCATCTCTGCTAGCCTCTTTGTTCTCCTGAAACACAAGAGTCAAAATACGTAAGTAACAAAAATAAAAAATTACGAAACGAGTATTGACCGATACCAGTTGGGTATCGATCGTATCCCGATGAACTTAGTCGAAACTCTAATCTAAAAATCTAATGGCGAATTTAGAGTCCCCGGCAACGGCGCCAAAATTTGATATGCTCAAATATAATACCCTAAAGTATCTAAGCAGTAGCTATGTATTCTAGGGTCGAACCACAAAGACTCAAGAATTCACTCAATAGATAGTAAGACTCGAATTAAGCTAAGCGAACAAAGTAATGCAGGAAATAAGCAGCAGAATATAAAAGTTGTGAAATTCAATGAGGAAAAGCGCTAAGCCTAGGGAAATTCTCTGACGGTAAATCAGAATTGCAGATCAAATAGAATATCAGAGAAAAGCACTATTCTTAACTTGAAACACAAATGTAAAATCAACCAACCGTCGCTGCGAAGATTATCTATGTCTAAACCTAGAATTCCAAATTTCTTTTGCAAATCCTATGAATTCAATAAGCATTAATGATCAGGTTCAATTGTTCACAAAATCCTAAACCAAATTTCTTTGCGAATAGGACTTTTGCTCATCTAACACTAGTCCAGGCAATCAATCACACTTTCGTG